>MCJB01030463.1:69119-89811 GCA_002018475.1 Nicotiana obtusifolia
ACCGCATTCTCGTCGCATTCCTCGCCCGAAGTTTATGTTTCTGTTCGCGACACGGAAGGCCTATTTCGCGATTCGCTTTTTCATTTCGCGAATCGCTTTCCCGTCGCTTTTCTTCGCCTTAGTTTTCTGTTCGTGTTCGCGATGGGCAGGGGGATTTCGCGAACCGCTTTTCATTTCGCGGTTCGCTTTTTCCGTCGCTTTTTCGACAAAATGCCAGCCCAGCTCTCTGCTTCCTTTCGAGACCCCTCTTGTCAAATATGCGAATCGTATATGTAAAATGCGATTCGCATAATCCCTCTTTTTTTTTTAACGCCTTTCGTTTTCCCGCTCTTTTTTTTTCAATATATATCAACCCTTCTCCTTATTCCTAGGCCCATACACACTTACCACATTACGGCATAATCACATAGGTGAATTTACGGGGTATCACAACATCTTTGACAGGGACGACTCTTGAAGGATCTCCAATACATTTCCTCAACATAGCCACATGGAATAACCGGATGAACATGTTCCAATTCGGCATAATCACATAGGCCTTCCGTGTCGCGAACAGAAACAGAAACTTCGGGCGAGGAATGCGACGTGAATGCGGTTCGCGAAATTGAAAAGCGAACTGCGAAAATGGCCTTCCCCATCGCGAATTTGACATTTTTCTTAAATTGAATTTCTGATTCTTTGACCTATAAAATTCATTCCACACATGTGGGGGAGCATTCGGACCTCTGGATCTTTCCCAACAGTCATACCAGAAGACTGCTAAATCCCGTAACCGATAAGAAGCCAATTCTACTGCCTCTGTGTCACTAGCATGCATAGCCCACTAGGTGCGATGTATCTGATCAATAAAAGTCTGCGGGTCCTCCTTCGGATCAGACCCGGTAAACACTGGAGGGTCCAAATTAATAAAGTCACGAACCCTCGCACTAACCGATCTTTCAGTAGCACCGGTATTCTGCCTCTGAGTCTGAGAAGCTACTAAGCTAGTCAACAACTGAACCGCAGTCCGCAAATCCTGGTCTGTAGTACCAGATAAAGGAACTGCAGATGCTGGGTGGCTTCTAATATCCTCTGGGGAAGGGGGAGTAGATGAGGTCCGAGATGGCATTTCACTCTGAGGCTCACTTTGGCCCTCTCTAGCTTGGGGCACCTGACTGGTACCCTCTCCGGCATCTGTATCAAGTCGTCTACTATTTGCTTGCTTCCTAGTTGAAGGCATTGCTGTAAGCAAACAAGGTGAATGTTAGGGACGAACACTTACGACTCAGCTCTGCGCACGATCTAGATTTAGAAAGAAGGTAACAATCCTAAATGTCAGGCAGCCTCCTGATTATAAAATGTGGCGCGCAACACACCCATAATTAGGACTCTACTAGACACGGCTCATAGACAATCCCTAGGACACGACCGCTCTGATACCAAATCTGTCACGACCCAACCCAGAGGGCCGCAACTGGCATCGGACCCTACTCAACGGGCACCGGCGTACCCTTTATCTAACTTTCCTTATTATCTATAAGGCTTATCATACACATACAATCTCGAACAATAATCATAATGAGCTGAAATATCATACCATGATGTGAACATATTTTATACATAATATGCCAACAAGGCTGCGATACAAAATTATACAACAAAATACATACGTTTGCCGACAAGGCAGTTCCAACTGTACATAAGTCATCCCATTGTCCGTACATAACCCCAACGCTTGTCTATGCATAAACTGACACTTGACTATGAGCCCCTACAAGGATATACATACTGCAACCTACTTCGGAACATGTCACGACCCAACCGGAGGGCCACGACATGGCACTGGACCCTGCTCGCAGAGTGCCGGCGTACCCTTCATATCTGCTATCTTACTTTCTTTACTATTTAGATGGCCGGTGAATGCCCATATTCATAACAACAATGATCATAATTAACTTGGACCTTCCAATAACAACACATTTTATACACATATATCCACAGAAACACTGTATCATGACGTAGGCATACATATTTAACATACCACGACCGACACGGTCAGTGTGCAAAAGCTATACAACAGAATACATACGCTTGCCGACAAGGCAATTCAGCTGTACATAAGTCATCCCGTTGTCTAAACATAATTCAATACCTGACTGTACACGTACATGGACCGACACTTGTCTATGAGCCTCTACTGATACATACATCATACTACCTACGTCGGAACAGGGCCCCGACACGCCCAAAATGCCTATACAGAATGCATACCAAGGCTATAGCAAGTCCGAAGGATGAAACTTGCCAATATCTGCTGAACTGGATAGCCTACTGCAGTGGGGGAGCTCCGTCTATCAGTCTATCAGGACCTGCAGCACGACATGCAGCGTCCACAAATAAAGGACGTCAGTACAGATAAGGTACTGAGTATGTAAGACGGGAAACATAATATAAGAGCAATAATAAGCATCAGGATAAGAAACATATAACCTGTACCATCTGAATGCCTCTGAGGGCGGTTAACCATGACATGTTCGTCGTGCTTACGCATATACACGTAACCTTTCTAACATCATCACATTCATGTTCATTATCATTATCATCATCTTATACATACGCCTCTGTGGGCTTACCATTTTCATATACATTTATTGTTATCATATACGTTTACATTGTCGTTACCTCATACAAATACATACGCCTCTGTAGGCTCGTCATCACCTTTGTACATCAACATATGCCTCTGTGGGCTTATCATCATCATCATCATATCATAGCATATCTTACCCGACCGTATTAGGCTCGGTCATAACATACCCGACCTTCATTAGGCTCGGCTATAACATACCCGACCTTCATTAGGCTCGGTCATAAGAATTAGATTACACATACATAATACATGCTCAACTTATGAAAATATGTTCCAGACCCTTTTAGTGACATACGATTGTTATCCCCTTTACACGTGATTAAGAATATCTCTTTAACATGAACTTTTTAAGACTCAGGACATACCAACAACATTGATATCATAAGAACAAGAGCAATCCTTCCATTGAGGGAAACAATATAAGCAACCCTAACTTCTAAGAGTAGAGTATTCTTTTGGGGCTCGTTCATTACATTGTATTCAATAGGAGTCGTGCAAAAGAAAGAACGGTATAGCCTTACATACCTGGTATATATACTGCACCAGTTCTCAAGCTACGCAACGATTACAATTCCTTAGTCTACAAATAAAGGACAATCTACCGTTACTTGCTAAACGTCATAGCTTATCATTAATCGAAAACCCCTAATTTTGTATGGTGCTTCTTCACACCCTTCCTCCTCTAAATTTTATCAAACATGGTTATAACACATGCAGCTCATCTACAACCCAAAATAACCATAACCCATTCCATTTAGCAGTAATTATCTTGAATTCATGGTTTACAATCACCCTCCCCTGAGTCCTTACAGGCATGCAACAATATATCATGAATGCCCAAGGGAAAATTGCATGAAAGGGAGTGATAACTTACCTTGCATGTGAATTATCTATCCTCCTTCTTTGATTCCTCAAATTCTAAGTCTCGCCCTCAATCTGAGTTTGCAGAAGGAGGAAACTCAGCTAGGGTTTCTCTTTAGTTCTTTAATTTCTTGATTCCTTCTTCAATTTAGAGCTTGGAAGGGGAAGAAATTTGTTAGAGTTCATGTGGGACTTTGAGAGGGGTCGTTGGGGGCCTTCTACTATGTTTAAGTTCAGAAAAATGATGAAGGAACGGGTTTGGACCTGTTTTATAGGTCTGTCAATAAGTGACACACGTGTCTGACATTTTCAGGTTTACGATTGCATATCTGCCGCAAACATGACATGCGGTTCGCATTCTGGTCGCAAATCTCACCCAGAAATCTTTCATACTATCGATGCAGGAGGGCCAGATTTGCGGTTCGCATTTTCAACAATGCGATCGCATTATGGTCGCATTCCTGGCATTGATTTCAGCCCAGAACTCTGCTTCATTATGCGACAGGGATGTCACATTTGCGGTCCGCATTTGTGTTTTGCAGTCGCATACTGGCCGCATTTCTGACACAGATTTCTAATCTGTCTCAGTTTGCGATCTTGGTGTTGGATATGCGGTCCGCATTTGTGCTTTGCGGTCGCATATCCAACTATGCGACGCTCTTGCTCTTTTCTTGACTTTTTGAAATGTTTTCCGGGTTCTTAGGCTCTTATATGTGAACTATCTCACGGTGTATTCTAACGTACGAATTTTCGAGTTGTAACACTCTCCCCCCCCCCCTTTAGGAACATTCGTCCCCGAATGTAGGGATCTACGGGAACAAGTACATCATCAGCATTAAATGAAAGGTAATAATGAAGAGTATCTCAAGTTCCTATTTACCTCGTAAGGACGCTTCACCTTTCAATGCATTCTGCGTTTCTTCGGCATCATCATTATTTACATTGTGGAGCAGGTACGGATATTTAGACTTCATCTCCTCCTCTGCTTCCCATGTTATTTTCTCTATATTCCTGTTCCTCCGTAATACCTTGACAGAAGCTACATCCTTTGTCCTTAGCTTGCGGATTTGTCGGTCTAATATAGCCACTGGTACCTCTTCGTATGTTAGATCCTCTGTAATCTGTATGTCTTGGATGGGGACGACCCGAGAAGGATCTCCGATACATTTCCTTAACATGGACACATGGAATATCGGATGGACAAATTCCATTTCGGATGGTAGTTCTAACTCATAGGCAACATGTCTAATTCGTCAAAAGATTTTGTACGGACCGATGTATCTAGGGCTCAGTTTTCCCCTCTTTCCGAAGCGCATGACACCCTTCATTGGTGAGACTCTCAGGAATACCCAATCACCAGCCTCAAACTCTAGATCACGACGTCGGACGTCAGAATAGGACTTTTGCCTGCTTTGTGCTACCTTCAATCGTTCCTGTATCACTTTCATTTTCTCAATGGCTTGGTGGATCAAATCCGGCCCATACAACTCAATTTCACCAACTTCGAACCAGCCAACTGGTGATCTACATTTCCTCCCATATAGTGCCTCATATGAGGCCATCTTAATACTGGAGTGGTAGCTGTTATTGTAGGCAAACTCTATAAGTGGAAGATGGTCATCCCAACTCCCCTTGAAATCCAAGACACATGCTCTTAGCATATCTTCATGTGTCTGAATAGTACGTTCAACCTGCCCGTCAGTTTGCGGAAGAAAAGTGGTGCTGAGATTTACTTGGGTAACCAAACCTTTCTGAAAAGACTTCCAAAAGTTAGCTGTGAATTGGGATCCTCTGTCCGATATAATAGACATTGGTACCTCATGAAGTCTAACAATTTCCTTGATGTACAGCTTTGCATAATCTTCAGCTGTGTAGGTTGTCTTAACTGGCAGAAAATGAGCACATTTGGTAAGTCGATCAACTATCACCCAAATGGAGTCGAATTTATGACTGGAGCGAGGTAATCCAACATTGAAGTCCATGTTAATCACCTCCCATTTCCAGGTCGGAATCTCTATATCTTGGAGCAATCCACCAGGTTTCTGATGTTCTATCTTTACCTGTTGGCAATTGGGACACCGGGCTACAAATTCTGCAATAGACTTCTTCATGCTATCCCACCAATACTGCTCTTTGACATCATGGTACATCTTTGTTGAACCAGGATGGATGGAATATCGGGATTGATGAATTTCCCTCATAATCTTCTCTCGCAATCCTGCTACATTAGGCACACATAATCGGCCTTGGCACCTCAGTGTTCCATCCCCTGCAATCTCAAAAGATGAACTTTTACATTGCTGAATGCCCTCTCTCAACCGCAACAAGGTGGGATCTTCGTATTGCCGTGCCTTCACCTCGGCTACGAGAGATGATTCTGATGTATTGTGTACAACAACACCTCCATCCTCTAAGTCTAACAATCTGATCCTCATGTTATCTAGTTGACGAAGCTCTTCAGTTAAACTCCGTCTACCTACTTCAATGTGCACTAAACTTCCCATTGACTTACGAGTGAGGGCGTCTGCCACAACATTGGCTTTGCCCGGATGATACAGTATTTCAACGTTGTAGTCTTTTAGTAATTCGAGCCAACGTCGTTGTCTCAAATTCAGCTCTTTCTGACTGAAGATGTATTGCAAACTTTTATGGTCCGTGTAGATGTCAACATGGACACCATATAGATAGTGTCGCCATGTCTTCAAAGCATATATTACTGCAGCAAATTCCAAATCATGGGTCGGATAATTTTTTTCATGCTTCTTCATTTGTCTCGAAGCATAAGCAATCACCTTCCCATGCTGCATCAATACACATCCCAAACCTATACCGGAGGCTTCACAATACACCACATAACCTTCAGTTCCTTCGGGAAGAGTAAGAACTAGAGCGGATGTTAATTAATTTTTTAGTTCCTGGAAACTCCGCTCACAAACATCTGCGCATTGAAATTTGGTAGTCGTCTGGGTCATCTTAGTTAATGGTGATGATATAGAAGAAAATCCTTCTACAAACCGCCTGTAGTATCCTGCTAACCCCAAGAAGCTACGGACTTCTGATGGCGCAGTAGGTCTTGGCCAATTCTTGACTGCGTCGATCTTTTGAGTATCGAAACTAATACCCTCATCAGATATCACATGGCCTAAGAAGGCTACTGAGTTCAGCCAAAACTCACATTTGGAGAGCTTTGCATATAACTGGTGATCACGAAGGGTCTGCAATACTATCCGCAAGTGACCCATATGTTCTGCCTCTGATCGGAAATACACTAGGATATCATCAATGAATACTACTACAAACACATCAAGATAAGGCCTGAATACAGTGTTCATGAGATCCATGAAAGCTGCCGGGGCATTGGTTAGCCCGAACGACATTACTAGGAACTCAAAATGCCCATATTTTGTCCGGAAGGCTGTTTTCGAAATATCTTTCTCCTTGACTCTCAACTGAAAATACCTTAAACGTAGGTTAATTTTCCTCCAAATATTTGGCTCCCTGGAGTTGGTCAAACAGGTCATCAATTCTTGAGAGTGGATATTTTTTCTTTATGGTGACCTTATTCAACTGAAGATAATCCATACACATCCGTAACGATCCGTCTTTCTTTCGTACGAACAAGACTGGCACACCCCAAGGTGAAGTGCTAGGCCTAATGAAGCCTTTATCCAGCAAGTCCTTCAACTGTACTTTCAACTCTCGCAATTCTGCTGGGGCCATTCTGTATGGAGGGATAGAAATTGGGTGAGTATCAGGCAACACATCGATGCCAAACTCAATCTCCCTTTCAGGAGGAAGACCTGGGAGTTCATCTGGAAAGACATCTGGAAATTCGTTGACTGCAGGAATTGATTGTAGAACGGGCGACTTCGCCTCCGCGTCCATAACGCGAACAAGATGGTAGATATAACCTTTGGAGATCATCTTTCTTGCCTTAAGGTAGGAAATAAACCTACCTTTCGGCATAGCAATGTTTCCCTTCCATTCAAGGAAGGGTTCACCAGGAAATTGAAATCTAACCATCTTCGTATGACAATCAACACTCGCATAGCATGATGCCAGCCAATCCATTCCCATTATCACATCAAAATCAACCATTTCTGTTTCACATAAATCTGCCGAGGTTTGACGACTACAAATCATCACAGCGCAACCTCTATACACTCTCTTGACAACCATGGAATCTCCTATTGGAGTAGATACCGCAAATGGTTTACTTATTAACTCAGGTTCAACATCAAACTTATCAGCCACAAGGGGTGCAACATAAGACAATGTGGTTCTGGGATCAATCAATGCATATACATCATGAGAAAGCACTGATAATATACCTGTGACAATATCCGGAGATGACTCAAGATCCTTTCTACCTGCTAGGGCATATATTTGGTTTTGAACACCACTTGAGCTCGGTACTGTACCACTACCTTTGCCACGAGTTGCTGGCTGTTGGGGACCCTGCACTGGAGGTCGAATGGATAAGAAAGAACCAGCCACAGAACAAGTTTGCTGAGCCATACCACCATCCCTTCTGTAAGGACAGTCCCGCATCATATGGCCAGGCTGTCCGCAGAAATAGCATATATCCGAACTTCGACGGCACGGTCCAAAGTGGGTCCTGCCGCACTGCTCACAACGAGGCATTGGGGATCGCGTCCGACTAGTAACCCTGAGATGGGGCGAGCCTAATGCCCGCGAACTCTGAAACTATCGAGGGGCACTAGATACAGGTGGTGCCGAACTCCTCGAAGAATGGGGCCTTACACTACTTCTGGAATCACCAGAATACCCTGCAAATCTTGTCCTCTTATGCTGGCTTCTATCCTGCTCCCTGTCCGCCCTTTGCTGGCATTTACGATCCTCTATGGTCTGGGCATAGGCCTGAATACGGGAGATATCCATGCCCTCTATCAGGGAAGCTGTCGTGCATTCATTTATTAAGTGGGGTCCCAGCCCGTTCACGAACAAATGGACCCTATCGCTCATCTCAACCACCATATGGGGAGCATACCTTGCCAGAGAGTCAAACTGCATACTGTACTCTCATACATTCATGTTACCTTGTCTAAGGTTCAAGAATTTATCAGCCCTAGCTCGGCGTACCTCAACTGGCAAGTAGTGGCGAAGAAACGCCTCAGAAAATTCATTCCACACAGGTGGGGGAGCATTCGGACTCCTGGATCTCTCCCAACTGTCATACCAGAACACTGCTAAGTTCCGTAGTCGATAAGAAGCCAGTTCTACTGCCTCTGTGTCACTGGCATGCAAAACCCGCAGTGTGCGGTGTATTTGATCAATGAAAGCCTGCGGTTCCTCCTTAGGATCAGACCCATTAAACACTAGAGGATCCAAATTGATGAAGTCACGAACCCTCGCACTAACCGGTCTTTTAGTAGCACCGGTATTCTGCCTCTGAACCTGAGAAGCTAATAGGCTAGTCAACAACTGCACTGCGGTCCTCAGGTCCTGGTCTGTAGTACCAGAAGAAGGGATTGGAGATGCTGGGTGGCTCCTGATATCCTCTGGGGAAGGAGGAGTAGATGAGGTCCGAGAAGGCATTTCACTTCGAGGCTCACTTTGGCCTCCTCTATCTTGGGGCACCTGACTGGTACCCTCGCCCGCTTCTATATCAAGCCGTCTATTACTCATTTGCTTTCTATTCAAAGTCATCGTTGTAGGGAAACAAGGCGAATGTTAGAAGTGAATACTTACAACTCGGCTCTGCGCACGATCTAGATTTAGAAAGAAGGTAACATTCCTAAATGTCAGGTAGCCTCCTGATTATAAAATGTGGCGCGCCACACACCCATAATCAAGACTCTACTAGACACGGCTCATAGACAATTCCTAGGACACGACCGGCTCTGATACCAAGTTTGTGACGACCCAACCGGAGGGCCGCGTCATGGCACCGGACCCTGCTCGCAGAGTGCCGGCGTACCCTTCATATCTGCTATCTTACTTTCTTTACTATTTAGATGGCCGGTAAATGCCCATATTCATAACAACAATGATCATAATTAACTTGGACCCTCCGATAACAACACATTTTATACACATATATCCACAGAAACACTGTATCATGACGTAGGCATACATATTCAACATACCACGGCCGACACGGCCAGTGTGCAAAAGCTATACAACAGAATACATATGCTTGCCGACAAGGCAATTCAGCTATACATAAGTCATCCCGTAGTCTAAACATAATTCAATACCTGACTGTATACGTACATGGACCGACACTTGTCTATGAGCCTCTACTGATACATACATCATACAACCTACGTCGGAACAGGGCCCCGACACGCCCAAAATGCCTATACAGAATGCATACCAAGGCTATAGCAATTCCGAAGGATGAATCTTGCCAATATTTGCTAAACTGGATAGCCTACTGCGGAGGGGGAGCTCCGTCTATCAGTCTATCAGGACCTGCAGCATGACATGCAGCGTCCACAAATAAAGGACATCAGTACGGATAAGGTACTGAGTATGTAAGACGGAAAACATAATATAAGAGCAATAATAAGCATCAGGATAAGAAACATATAACCTGTACCATCTGAACGCCTCTGAGGGCGGTTAACCATGACATGTTCGTCGTGCTTACGCATATACACAACCTTTCTAACATCATCACATTCATGTTCAGTATTATTATCATCATCTTATACATACGCCTCTATGGGCTTACCATTTTCATATACATTTATTGTTATCATATACGTTTACATAGTCGTTACCTCATACAATTACATACGCCTCTATGGGCTCGTCATCACCTTTGTACATCAACATATGCCTCTGTGGGCTTATCATCATCATCATCATATCATAGCATATCTTACCCGGCCGTATTAGGCTCGGTCATAACATACCCGGCCTTCATTAGGCTCGGCCATAACATACCCGGCCTTCATTAGGCTCGATCATAAGAATTAGATTACACATACATAATACATGCTCAACTTAAGAAAATATGTTCCAGACCCTTTTAGTGACATACGATTGTTATCCCCTTTACACGTGATTAAGAATATCTCTTTAACATGAACTTTATAAGACTCAGGACATACCAACAACATTGATATCATAAGAACACGAGCAATCCTTCCATAGAGGGAAACAATATAAGCAACCCTAACTTCTAAGAGTAGAGTATTCTTTTGGGGCTCGTTCATTACATTGTATGCAATAGGAGTCGTGCAAAATAAAGAACGGTATAGTCTTACATACTTGGTATATATACTGCACCAGTTCTCAAGCTACGCAACGACTACGATTCCTTAGTCTACAAATAAAGGACAATCTACTGTTACTTGCTAAGAGTCATAGCTACTCATTAATCGAAAACCCCTAATTTTGTATGGTGCTTCTTCACACCCTTCCTCCTCTAAATTTTATCGAACATGGTTATAACACATGCAGCTCATCTACAACTCAAAATAACCATAACCCATTCCATTTAGCAGTAATTATCTTGAATTCATGGTTTCCAATCACCCTCCCTTGAGTCCTTACAGGCATGCAACAATATATCATGAATGCCCAAGGGAAAATTGCATGAAAGGGAGTGATAACTTACCTTGCATGTGAATTATCTAGCCTCCTTCTTTGATTCCTCAAATTCTAAGTCTCGCCCTCAATTTGAGTTTGCAGAAGGAGGAAACTCAGCTAGGGTTTCTCTTTAGTTCTTCAATTTCTTGATTCCTTCTTCAATTTAGAGCTTGGAAGGGGAAGAAATTGGTTAGAGTTCGTGTGGGACTTTGAGAGGGGTCGTTGGGGGCCTTCTACTATGTTTAAGTTCAGAAAAATAATGAAGGAACGGGTTTGGACCCCTTTTATAGGTCTATCAATAGGTGACACACGTGTCTGACATTTTCAAGTTTGTGATCGCATATCTGCCGCAAACATGACATGCGGTTTGCATTCTGGTTGCAAATCTCACCCAGAAATCTGTCATACTATGCAACGCAGGAGGGCCAGATTTGTGGTTCGCATTTTCAACAATGCGATCGCATTCTGGTCGCATTCCTGACGTTGATTTCAGCTCATAACTCTGCTTCATTATGCGACGGGGATGTCACATTTGCGGTTCGCATTTGTGTTTTGCGGTCGCATACTGGCTGCATTTTTGACACAGATTTCTGCCCAGAAATCTGTCTCAGTTTGCGATCTTGGTGTTGGATATGCGGTCCGCATTTGTGCTTTACGGTCGCATATCGAACTATGCGACACCCTTGCTCTTTTCTTGACTTTTTGAACTGTTTTCCGGATTCTTAAGCTCTTATATGTGAACTATCTCATGGTGTATTCTAATGTACGAATTTTCGGGTTGTAACAGAACAGGGCCTCGACATGCCCATAATGCGTATAACAAAATGCATACCAAGACTACGGCAAGTCCGAAGGATGAATCTTTCCAATATCTGCCGAACTGGATAGCCTACCGTGGTGGGGGAGCTCCATCTATCAGTCTATCAGGACCTGCAGCACGACATGCAGCGTCCACAGAGAAAGGACGTCAGTACGAATAAAGTACTGAGTATGTAAGACAAGAAAACATAATATAAGAGCAGTAATATGTATCAGGATAGGAAACATATAACCTGTACCATCTGAACGCCGTTGAGGGCGACTAACTATGACACGCTTGACGTGCTTATTCATATACATATAACCTTTCTAAAGTCATCATATACATATGCCTTAGTGGGCTTGTCATTACCATATACATACGCCTCTGTGGGCTTTATCATTATCATATACATACGCCTCTGTGGGCTCATCATTCTCATACCCAACTGATCAGTGGTTGCACAATAAGTGCCATACCCGGCCAACAATAACATGGCTCGGTAGAGTAAACTAGATACACATATATATAATGCATGCTCAACTTATGAAAATACGTTCTATGCCTTTTGGAGTGACATAAGACTACTATCCTCTGAACACGTAATTAGGACTAACTCTTTACCATGAACCTTATAAGACTCAGGAAGTACCAAAAACATTGATATCATAAGAATAAGAGCAATCATTCCACAAGAGGGAAAAATAACGTAAGTACCGCTAACTTCTCAGAGTAGAGTTTCTTTGGAGCTCGTTCATTGCATTTGTATAATTGGAGTCGTGCAAAAGAAAGAAACGGACAGTCTTACATACCTGGTATATACTGCACCAGTTCCTCAAGCTACGCAATTGTTACAATTCCTTAGTCTACAAATAAAGAACAATTCAACTGTTACCCTCTAAGCGTTATAGCTATCATTAATCACAATCCCCTAAATTCATATGGTGTTTCTCCACACCCTTCTTTTTCTAAAACCTCACAAACATAATAATAACACATGCAGCTCAACAACAACCCAAATCAACCATAACCCAGTCCATTAGCAGTAATTCACTTGAACTCATGGCTTCCATTCACCATTCCCATGAGTTCTTACATGCATAGAATGGATTTCCAAGAATCCCCAAGAAAAGAATGTAGGAGAAAGCAGTAACTTACCTTGCATGTTTGATTAACTAGCCCTCTTCCTTGGTTCTTCAACTTCTAAGTCTCACTCCCAGTTAGGGCTTGAAAGAAGGAGAAATCAGTTGGGGCTTCTCCTTAGTTTCTTCAATCTCTAGCTTTTACTCTCAATTTAGAACTTGGAAGAGGAAATTCGATTAGGGTTCATGGGGTTCTTTGAGAAGGGGTCATAGGGATTCTATTTCACTGTGGAGGTCTGGAATGAAGATGAAATCACTCTCTTGGCCGACCTTGGAGCCTTTTATACTAGCCCTTTAATTTTGGCAATTAAATAATACACGTGTCTGACGCCTGTCAAAAATGCTACCGCATTCTCGTCGCAAACATAACATGCGGTTCGCATTTTGGACGCGAACCTCAGCCCAGAAATCTGTTATGCCCTGCGACACAGAAGGCTAGATTTGCAGTCCACATTTTCAGTATGCGGTCGCATACTGGCCGCATTTCTGACATAGATTTCATCCCGGAAATCTGTCTCAGTTTGCGATTTCAGTGAGAGAAATGCGGTTCGCATGTGGGTTTTGCGGTAGCAAACCCAGCTTTGCGAAGCCCTTTGCTCTTTTCTTAACTTTTTGAACTCTTTTTCGGTTCTTAGGCTCTATACATATAGTATCTTACGACGGGGTCTAGCGTACGAAATTACGGGTTGTAACAATACTCTTCTTTCTCCAACGGTGATAGATGAATGCTTATACGCATTTCCTTGACCGTTTCAGAATCCCCTAAGTTAACAGCCTCAGTTTCCTCCAAATAGACTTTGGTTTGTTTTCAAAATCATTTTCCTCTTTGATAATTTTCTCAGGTATTATATCATCTTAAAGATCCTCTGAATCATTATCTTTATGTTGCGTTGTCTCATTACATGTCACAGTCGTAGGTTCATCAGGATATGTAATAATTATGCTGAAAAGAAATGCAGAAAGATAATAATAAATACAAAAAGCAGTAATGCATTAATAAAACTTTTAAAAACAAGTACGACTCAATGTATCGAGTAATATTTCAAAACAAAATTGTGAAAAATGTCTCAAATGCTCAAAACTATTTGAGAATAATTCATGCTAATTAGCCAGGCTACTTAGGAGCTCGACGCGCCCGGGATGAGGCAGCGGTCCAATTCTTGAGAACAGCTCCTTCTTCCTCGGTCTGAATGGTAAGGCCTTCGTCCTCCTCCTCTTCAACAATTGCACTGCAGTCCATGTCTTCTTCATCTAAAAACAGCTTCCTCATACTAGCCAAAACCTCGTCTTCCCCAAATCTCCACATCATGTCAGCCTGATGGAATGTCTGGTGCAAAGGCGGTACGGGATGTTCCAGTGGATAATAAGGGGCATGCCATGGTGGTGACCAATTATGATATTCTTGCCATGTGTATTCATATCCGAGTCCAAAAGTCGTGCCGTGGTACTGTGGTTGTATGGGTTTGGTGATCCCCTGAAGCTTTTTGCCGAGACCCTTGCCAGGTTCATACCCCATCTACAACAGTATCCTTTCTATCTTGTTGCTCCACCATCGATCCTTTTCAATTGTGTTAACCCGTTCAATGCGATGGCATGTTTCTCCACCTAGCTTTCTTTTATTTTCGATGACCGGAACGGTCTGGTTGGTATAGATGGGGTTGCTTCCATCTCCATGGACGATCACCTCCTGATGATTCCAGTCAAATTTCACAGCCTGGTGCAAAGTTGAAGCTATTGTCCCGGCGGCATGTATCCGTGGTCGTCCCAATAATAGATTGTAAGTAGTAGATATATCTAGTACCTGGAACTCGACATCAAACCAAGTCGGACCCATCTGTAGACTAAGGTTGATTTCTCCAATGGTGGCTCTCTGAGATCCATCGAACGCCTTCACATTCATGTTCCCCATTTGTATTTCGTGCAGGCCTTTATGTAGTCTCTTTAGAGTGGTCAGTGGGCATAAGTTAAGACTTGAATCTCCATCTATCAAGACCATGGCGATGAACTTATCTTCAAATTGCACCGTGATGTGCAACCCCTATTGTGACTCAGTCCTCTTGGTGGTAATTCATCTTCGTGGAAAGTGATTTTGTGGCTTTCCAATACCTGTCCAACCATGTTAGCCATCTCTCCACTAGTGATGCCGGAGGGTACATAAGCTTCACTTAACACCTTCATCAAAGCATTCCTGTGCTCGTCTGAGTTTTGCAGTAGTGATAAGATGGATAACTGAGCAGGAGTTTTGTTCAAATGTTCAACAACAGAGTACTCTTTTGCTTGTATTTTCCTCCAAAGATCGTCAGTGCCCGTCTCGACAACAGGCAGCTTAGGTGCAGCTTCCTTGCTTATTCCTCCCAGATTCGCAAGTGTATAAACTCTGTCAGTTCCAGACATACCTTGTGCGACACTTGTTTCTTCCATTTTGGCTTTTCCCTTCCTTCTTGCTTCCGCAACATAAATCCACGGGACGACATCAGACTGGTAAGATGGTATGGGAGCTACCATTACAGTGAAGGGCATAGTTACCTCAACTTCAAATAGCGCCTGGGTTTGTACCACAACTGGCGTGAGGGTTACCGGAGATGTTTTAGGAGCGTCTCCCTCTCAGATGAGTCCAATGGACCCCTCTTGATCCCATTCCTCATCAGTTTCTATCACATTCACTCCCTCATCTCTGTGATTCGGGAGAAGGTTGTTACGAACATTTGGTGCAGCTTCTTTTGCCTGTATGACCTTAGTGTCGATTAGCATCTGAATCTTGTCTTTTAACGTGCGACACTCCTCAATGGTATGAGCCTTCATGCCTGAATAATAAGCACATGTTTTGTTGGGGTTGATCCATTGGGAGGGATTTTCCACAGCAACAACAAAGATAGGTGTAACATAACCAGCGGCCTTCAATCTCTCATACAGTTGGTCTATGGGTTCAGCAATTGGGGTGTATTGTCTAGGAGGTCTGCGGTCAAAATTTGGACGTGGCTTCGGGTAGTTTTGGCGGGCAGGTGGAGGTGAATGGTAATATGCAGGTTGAGTATTATAGGTATGGTAGGTGGCAGCAGGGTGTTGGTATCTCGGGGATGATGGTTGATATATGGGTGGAGGTGTTTGGTATATGAAGGGAGACTTAGGACCTTGGGCTACCATCACGGCGCCCACTTCTTTCTTCTTCGATATGCCTCTGGATTGCAAAGCTTTATTCGTGGCCTGCAGTGCCTCAAAATTGGTCACCATCCCATTCTTAATTCCTTCTTCTATTATTTCTCCTAGCTTGAAGATGTCAGAGAACTTGTGATTTTCAATGACCATCAACCTTTCGTAATACTGCGGATCTTGAGCTCTAACAAAGAACTTGTTCATTTGTTCTTCTTCAAGTGCTGGCCATATCTTTGCAGCCTCTGATCTCCAACGAGTAGCATACTCGTAGAAGGTTACTGTTAGCTTCTTCTTGAGGTTTTGAATGTAGAAAACGTCTGGGGCATTTTTCCAGTTGAACCTGAATCTATCCATGAAATCTGACGCCATACTCACCCAACTAACCCACTTCTTTGAGTTTTGACTGATATACCAAGACAAGACATCTTCTGTAAGGCTTCACATGAATAGTTTCATGCGGATTTATTCATTCTTGCCCACTCCTACAAGCTTATCGCAGTATGTTCTCAGATGCACCTTTGGATCACCGGTACCATCAAACATTTCAAACTTGGGAGGTTTGTAACCTTCCGGCAGTTCCACATCTGGCTGAATACATAGGTCCTCATAGTTTAGACCTTCAATGCCTTTACCACCTTCAACACTCTGAACTCTACCAGTGAGCTTCTTGAGATCCTCCGCCATGTTTTTAATGAGCAGGTCCTTCTCAGTCAATTGAGGTAAGGTTTGCTGTGGGGTGTGGGGTAAGGTTTCCATATATATTGGATTGCTTTGATA
Organism: Nicotiana obtusifolia; assembly: GCA_002018475.1. NCBI lineage: Eukaryota > Viridiplantae > Streptophyta > Magnoliopsida > Solanales > Solanaceae > Nicotiana > Nicotiana obtusifolia. The sequence continues at coordinate 86,044 of MCJB01030463.1, forward strand.
GATTCCTGGAACTTGGGATATGGGTGGTCATTGGTCGAGTTTTGGGGATCGGGAGTAGGTTGTGGTGTATTTTGGGGAGTATGATAAGTAGTGGTTTGCGAGTATTGAGTTGGATGATGGTGGTGTTGTTCGACAGTTGGTATTGATGGGGGGTGAAGGTTCTGGGGAGGTGCGTGATACTGGTGTGGTGCGGGAGGATTTGGTGGTGAGTTCTGGTTTTGTGTGTTTTGCGGTGTTGTTTGGTTCCGGATAGTGGGGTTTTGCTGGTTGAGGTTTGGGACAATTAGAGTAAGGAGAGGTTTGCCAAATTTTGGACCTGCTCAAGCTCGCCCAATAGTTCCAGGATTTTCTGCTCCAAACGTAAGACCAACTCGTTCTGTCCCGGAGTACTTCGGCCATCTGAAGTTTTAATGTTTTTCGCCATAGTAGCATTGACTTTCCTGATACCACTTAAATAATCCATTTTCCCTTTTCCTTTGCCTTTGGGGTCGCTTGGAGTAGGAGGAGGTAGAGCGCCTCTGGATCCAGTGTGGTATGCTGATGATGCCAATATGCACGAACCAACCTTTGGGAATGGGAATAACCAAAGAAGAAAAGAAAAAGAAAAGGTAATCAAGTTAATAAGGTGAAATAAAAGAGTGTTTTCAATATTTAAACATGTTTCAAAAAAGCCACGCAATAATTCGCATCCTAATTTTGGGGACCTCATTGTGCCTGGGGTAGGCCTAAGCGACACATAGACTTGGAGAAAATTGATGCCAACATTTTCTTCATTTCATTAATGCAAAAATGAGTCAAATCAAACTTTTACCAAATCGACAATAATTATAAAGTTAGTAATGACATTTAGCCTTCTAAGCTAGAAAGCAGTAAAGAACATCATCTTTTAGTCTACTTGGTCCCTGAAGGACCTTCTCCATGCTTGGCTCTTTGGAACCCATCAATCAGGTTCCCTAGATCGCGCATATCGAACAGTAAGTAAGCTTTTTCTAGATGTCCTGCTTCACCATCATCCATGCCTTGGCAATCCGAGAGTCTCTTTCTCATCTTCCCTTCTAGCTCCATCAATCCTTGTCCAAGTATTCCAATCTTTTTGTTGACTTAGCGGCAATCTCCTTCCATCACTTTATCGCTTCCATGTTCACTTTGTTTTTTCCTAGATGTTTAGCTTCAGACTCGAACACCCTTTTGCGTAGCCTCTTCTACTTAACCTGTGCCTCAGCCACTTTATCTATGATTATGTCCTGTAGATTGACACCTGGCTTGAAGTCCCCGCTACGTCGTCTTCCAGCGATGATTGATAGTACAACATATGACCGGCGTGATACCTGTCTAGCTCGATGGTTTCTTTTTCCACAATGATCTTTTGGTTCCTCATGTGTTGCGCCTCAAACTTAAACGGAATGACATCTCCTTTGAAATCTACTTCGTAGTGGATTTTGTTGGAAACCCGAGGTATGACTTGTTTCCTCCCAGCTTGTTGCATTACCTTTATGGGAACATAAGGATAGATGCCTCGCAACCCAATCAATACCAAATGAGTACTCCCCCTTGACCTGATAATGAACTCACTACTAGAAAACCATTCAAACATCCAATGCACCTGCTCGTCTGTCATATTGCTGAAGAAACACACCCAACTTACAGCATTTCCAGGCTCTGCAAACCTGACAGGAATAAACGTCATTTTCTTTGGGTGATGGTTGGCTATGTAGTCATTCAGTGGCCTTCACAGAAGCTCTTGACGGTACTCTCCTCTCTGAAAGTGTTCCAGCAGCCAGATTTATAGCAATAGATTACAACCCTCAAAGTGTCTGAATCCCTGCTTGCACTGATCTAGAGCACGATACTTCTCAGCGACGATCATAGGGATGATGGTATAAGTTTGTCCCTCGATGATATCCATCAAGGTCCTGGCGACCACGGCTAAGTGAGTATGAATCCTTCCCCCTTTCATTGGAAATATCAACAACCCCAAGAAGTAGATGACGAACACATAAACCCGGCGGTGCACCCATCCCTGTGAAGTAATGGCTAGTTTGTCATGGTGAAGACGATATGACTTGCTATGCCCATAACGCTCAAATTCAAAAGGGTTGTATGATTTCTTTAGACAGAGCAGCTCATCATTCTTCTTAAAACCCAACATTTTCAGAAACCCGTGGGGAGTGCGATTCTGTGGTACCAGCAATCCCGGACTATCCCATGGCAACTTGGTGAAGCCTCCTATTTCTTCTAGGAGAGGAGTCATTTCTATTTTTCCAAATCAGAAAACAACTCTTTTCTCATCCCAGAACATAGTAGCGACCTCAATCAATTCCCTATTTGGTCAAATGTTTAGTAAGGATGGCAAGTCACCAAGTACTCTTTTCACATGATTTTTGTCGCAAGGTGCAAGGTCTTTCCACCAGTCAAGTAGCAAAGTGGGGATGTTTAGGACCATACCGAACCTGGGGATTACATGCTTCATTTTCTGCAAACAAACAAAGGTTAGCCCTTTCCCTCTCCAGATTTGACTACTTACGCAATAATGATTAATATGTTGGCACAGTTTCTCCAAGTAATGCACATAATATGATAGTGTCCATTGGGATTGTGGAAATTCCATCAGACTTTGAACAAGGTTCATCTTAGCGGGTTGTTATATTAACAACGCTTCAACACATACTAGGTTTAGCATGATGCATGTACATTTCAAATTGGAGTAGGGTTTCAAGAATGGTCTAGATTGCTACTCCCAAGTGGACAACTTGAGAGGGGAAGGCATGGGACGTTGACTGCACTACTGATCGACTAGTCTACCGCAAATAAGCCTTTCCAATTTATAAAGGGTGATTTCAGGAAAGCGCGGACACTCATCAAGCGCCGCTATGTTGATAATGGGCACGAGTGGAGTATGATGCGGAGCATGCTTTATTCAGAAATAATAACACATTGCCAAGTATGTGCACCATAAAAGTACGTAAAGACAGTAAATAAAATAGCAAAGTGAACATGAAAAGAAGAGAAAATAAAAGGAAGACAAAAGAAAGAAGCCAGTTTGGCTTATGAAAATGTGTGAGAATGTAACGTAGCAGTCAAGATGAAAAGAAATGAAGAGCGGTCATACATGCTATAGCAAACCAAGGAGAATAAGGAAAGGGATGTGCATGTCATAGAAAATTTAAACAAATAAAGGTGTATAAGGAAAGGGGTGTGCATGTCATAGCAAAAACAAATGAAGGTGAGTAGTGGAAGGGATGTGCATGTAACAAAGAAAATAATCCACATAAGTCAAGTTCGTTATGGTAAGAGCCTAAGTTTCCCCAGCAGAGTTGCCATGCTATCGCACCCCGTTTTCTAGCAAAAGCGGGCTTCGACATGTGACAACATTTTAAAAAGGAGGTTGTTAAAAGAGAAAAGTCGCCACTTAACGATTTTGAGGTGCATTAGGACACCTATTTGCAAGTAACTCTGTTTGACTAGTACGTGTCACCAAAGATAGGGTAAGGGCTCAAATTACCTCAAAGAGAAGGTGTTAGGTACTCTTCGAGATCCACAACTGCGGGTCCCGGCCAAACCTTAAACTATGTGGATTGTGTGATTAAACTAGGCGAGCATATAAGTAAGGAAATATATGAAAGTTGAAAGTCCTATTATGACAACCAGTGTAAGGAAAAATATCACTAAACTATATGAATAATTGATGCAAGTTTAAAGATCTAAAGACTACAATTGCATACTGACTAAATCCTTTAGCAAACATATAAGGAAAAGGGGGGGGGGGGG
>MCJB01030473.1:0-14198 GCA_002018475.1 Nicotiana obtusifolia
CCTCAAATCGAACTTAATTAACTTATGAACTTCCAACATCTACAACTCGTGCCGAATCATTTCAAATCAACCCGGAATGACATCAAATTTTGCATGCAAGTCCTAAATGACACAACGGAGCATATCAACTCCCCGAATTGAAATTCGAACACGATATCAACAAAGTCAACTCCCGATCAAACCTCTCAACCTTCCAAACCTTCAACTTTCCAATTTTTGCCTAAATGCATCTAATTCTACGAACCTCCAAATCCAAATCCAGACATACACATAAGTCCAAAATCACCATGCAAAGCTATTGGAATCATCAAAACATCATTTCGGAGTCGTCTTTACAAAAGTCAAACTCCAGTCAACTCTTTTCACTTAAGCTTCTAAAATAAGAATTATTCTTCCAAATCATTCCTGAATCATCCAAAAATCAAACTCGACCACTCACGCAAGTCATAATACATAATACGAAGATGCTAGAGACCTTAAGCCACTGAATGGGCACTAATTTTATAAATAACTGGTCGGGTCGTTACATCCTCCTCCTCTTAGACCATTGTTCGTCCTCGAACGTGCCAAGAACCGTTCCGAAGTATTCAAATCACTGAGTGAACTTACCATACATACACCCGCGGGTGACCCCGTGTCATCCCAAACCACATAAGCCCGAAAACACCATCTCAACTAAAAATCATTCCTTCCACCCACACTGATAAACCTTAGAACCAAATTTTTCACCATCTGATCATTTCCCAAAAATTCGATTCCCACATCAACACACGGTATCAGCCTCAACCAGTTGCAACAACTCATGCCTACACCCACAAGGTACAACCAGACGATGTGACACATTACACATAAGCCCACAACAGCATGTTTGACCACCATAGCTGCCCATAATCAAATACAGTGCCGACAAATAACCCCATCTCAGCTAAAACCTCGTCCCAAACCTTCACAACGATGACAACGATGCAAGAAACATGAGGACCTCATAGCCATTCTCTCGAATCAACAAGTCACATCTAATGTCACCTGGGAACACACCTCATAAGCTAAAACCCAATAAGCACAACACGAATATGACTAAATATGCAAAGAAAAACACATAAGAGAACTATCAAACAAGCCCGACAGGCACAACTCCATATTAGTACCATACTACAAATCAACTCCACAAGGAAGAATCAAAACATATGAACTAATCACAGGGATCTCATACTAATATAACTCCACCACGGCATGCAGCCCTGTCCAAACACAAAAAACTACATGAAAGCACGAGGTTCTCACCCTGAACTCGGGATCACAAGTAGAATACACCTTACACCAACCGAAAACTTCCACTAACTCAATTCCACAAAATAAAATCACAATATGTAACGAACTCCCCATACCGGTAGAGCATCTAAATCACAAATTGTAACTAAACCTTCCAGAAATCATATCAAAACCTACCGTAATAAGTAACAGAAAGTCACTTCTAGTCTCATAGCTCTCAATAGTGAACAAAACAAAGCGATGGGCACGGGCTACCACTATAGTATCTCCCAACAGGGGTAAATAGATAAGCGGAGCTCGAAATCACGAAACTCACCCATATATGAAGCAAGATAGGAGTACTCATCCCGATAAGCAGAACCAAATCAAAATAATAATGATGCTCCTCTATAACAAATCGAAATCATACCTATAATGACTCCATCTGGAGCAGCGACCTCATCCCTACCAGAGGAAGCATATTAAGGGGTCGGGCCTCCCCCTCTAGGGCACCTTTTACCCGCCTATCCTCCATCCCTAACTGGCTGTGCAGGTGGAGTAGTAACTGGAATGGAGCCCGTAGCCTGAGTGCTCTGATGAAATCCACCCCTCCCGATCTAGGACAATCTCTCATGACGTGCCTAGTATCACTACACTCATCATAACCCCTCTGCCGGCATGGCTGCTCGTACCGAGGCTGTGTCGATAACTGGAATAACTATTGTAGGAACCCCGTGCTAGTGGTGCACTAAAATATAACTGCCCCACATGAGTACTCTAACTAACTGGAGCACCATAAGTAGTTTGAAGTGCAGACTGGACTGCCTGAGTCTCTGCCATGATGAGTCATAGCTGAAGACTAGAATCCACTAAACCATCCAGAACCTCGAGACCTCTTGGTCTCCTTAGCCTCTCTCTCCTCACCCCGAATACGCTCTAACATCCTAGCAATCTACACCACCTACTAAAATGGAGTATCAGACTGTAACTCCCCAGCCATGCAGAATCTAAGATCATAACTAAGCCCCTCAATGACTATGCGGACTCGCTCTCTGACTGTATGAATAAAAGTAGGTGCATGACGGGATAACTCACTGAACCTGATGGTATACTCTGACACTATCATGGCGTCCTGACGCAGCTGCTCAAACTCTATGAGCCATGCATCCTGAAGGGTCTAGGTAACAATCGCTCTCAAGAACATCTCTAAAAAATGAGCCCAAGTGGGTGGTGCTGCATCGGCTGGGCTACCCTCCTCATAAACCTGCCATCATTGGTACGCTGCTCCCGACAGCTGAAATGTAGTAAAAGAAACTTCGCTCACCTCCACATAAACCATGGTGCAGAGAATTCAGTGACACTTATCTAGAAATCCATGTGCATCATTGGTAGTTATTCCACTAAAAGTAGGTGGACTATACCTCTTGAACCTTTCAAGCCTCTTCTACTCCTCCTCTGATACCCCTGGCCTTTCCCCACGTTGTACCGGTACCACACATAGAACCTGACCATTGTGAATGCGTTGCTCCAGAGTATGGGCGGTTGGAGGCTGAGCTCCTCCCCCAATCTGCGAAGTAGTTGGTGTAATGAAGATCAATCCCGCCTGAGCCAATATACCAAACATGCTCAGGAACTATGCTAAAGTCTCCTGAAGTCCAGGGGTAACAACAGGCGCCTCCGGTGCCTGTCCCCAACCAGAGCTACTGGCGGCTCATCAACTGCTGCTCTGATAGGCGCTCTAGCTGCGGCGCGTACCCCTCCTCTGCCTCTACCTCGGCCCCGGCTTCTCGCGACTCTAGTAGGGAGCGCGAGTGTATGCTCAGCTGATCCGATAGTGCGTGTCCTCACCATCTATGAGAGAATAGAGATGCAAAGGCTCAACCGTTGAAATCAACAAATCTGCACGACATGAATGAAAGAAGTCGAGATTTTTCCTAATAGTTCAGTAGCCTCTTGAAGATAAGCACAGACGTCTCCATACCGATTCGCAAGACTCTACTAAGCTCACTTATGACTCGTAGCACCTATGAACCTTGAGCTCTGATACCAACTTGTCACGACCCCAATTTTCCTCCGTAGGATCTCGTGATGGCACCTTGTCTTTAAGAATAGGTAAGCCTAACACTTATTGAATTAATGGAAAAATTCAACCAACAACTACTAAATAAGAAACAGAAATCTCAATACAAAGCCAACAATCCCAAAATAGGTAGTATAACTCATAAGCTCTACTAGGTTCACTAGAAAATCTCTAAGTACATCTGTTCCGAAATAGAAATGAACTGTACAAAAATAACTTCTGACGGTGATTCCGAGGCCTGCGAACGCGACGGCAGGTATACCTTGAATTCTTCACAGTAATATCTGAGCCGCTATCTAACAATCAACAAACTCTGATGTACCTGGATCTGCACAAAAAGTGTACAGAAGTGTAGTGTGTGACACATACAAACTTGGTACTTCTCCCAAAAAAAAAAAAGAGGTGGTAACATTCTCTGATATGAGGTCTATAAGCTTAAGCAACTTCATTAACAAAATTTTCTCAAGAGTGATACATGAAAGGCTGGTGGAGCTACTGCCTGTTTTGATATCTCAAGAACAAGCAGGTTTTATAAAAGGGTGAACCATAGCTGAAAATGTACTTGTAACACAAGAAATCATCAACATTCGAGTAAGAACAAAAGCTGGGCAAAATGTTGTAATCAAGCTAGATATGGCAAAAGCTTTTGACAGATTGTCATGGCTATTCCTGAAAACACATTAAGGATAACGGGATTCTCTGAGACATTCATTTGAATAGTGTATGATATTATTGGAAACAATTGGTAATCAGTGCTCATAAATGGACAGACACATGGCTTCTTCAAATCTTCAAGAGGGGTCAAACAAGGTGATCCATTATCACCCACCCTTTTCATTCTTGCTGCTGAAGCTTTATCTAGAGGCTTGAATGCTCTACACCTAAACTTATACTTCTGTGGCTTTGGACTTCCTAAATGGAGTCCAAAAATAAACCACCTATCATATGCAGATGACACAATCATATTCTCCTCCTCTGATGCCACTTCATTAAAATTGATAATGGAAGTATTGTATGCATATGAGACTGCATCTGGGCAGCTGGTAAACAAAGCCAAATCTGCACTATATACGCATCATTCTGCCAACCAGGAAGTAGTTACAAAGGTGGAAAGGATCACTGGCATGGGAAGGCAGGACTTCCTTTTTACATACCTTGGATGTCCCATCTTCTACTCTAGTAGGAAGTTGGAATACTATCAAGGATTGATCAACAAAATACTTGATAAGTTGCAGTCCTGGAAAGGAAAGCTACTTTCACTAGGAGGCAGGGCAGTGTTGATCTCACATGTACTTCAGAGCATGCCAATACATCTGCTCTCTGCTGTCAGCCTACCCATCTATGTCATCAACAAACTACACAAGCTATTTGCACAATTCTTCTGGAGCAGAACAGTTGGAGGATGCAGTGGACATTGGCCATCATGGAATTCTTTATGTATGCCCTTTGGTGAGAGTGGAACAGGCTTCAGATCACTACATGATGTATCTAAAGATCTTTTTTTCAAACTATGGTGGAACTTCAAAACCAAGCCAAGCCTCTGGTCTGCCTTTATGAGTCAGAAATACTACAAGAAGCTTAATGCAGTAATAGTACCATGGAAAAGAGGATCACACACCTGGAGGAAGATGTTGGAATGCAAAGAAATCATAGAACACCAACTTACCTGGAATCCAAAAATGGGACCATCATTGTTCTTGTTCGACAATTGGATTGGTTTGGGAGCATTGTACTTTGTTGTGCCAATTGATTTTGAGATAGATGAATCCATACACAATGTGTATGATGTTCTGGAAGAAAGGACATGGAACAGGGACAAACTTCTTGAGATCTTACCTAAAGATATTTCAACACACATAATGGAAACGGTAAGACCTCCAGATAGGGAGAATACTTTAGATGTACCATACTGGATGCTAGAAACCCAAGGCCACTTCACTGTCAAATATGCTTGGGACTATCTCAGAAGGAGGGATGAACCTAAAATTGCTTACAAAATGATATGGTGCAAAGACTACCATTTAAGATAGCCTTCTTCATGTGGAAGGTCTGGAAAGCTAAATTGCCACTAGATGACTTCATTAAAAGACTGGGGTATCACATGCCATCGAGATGCTGGTGTTGTGCAGAACCAAGGGAGGAAACACTTGTCCAGTTATTTTATACATCCAGTGCAGCAGCCAGAGTTTGGCAATACTTCCTATCAAGAGTAGGAATAGCATGTGAAGACTTAACATTTCACCAAGTAATCACCAAATGTTGGACTGCACAAACAGTCCCTAGACTCAAGCCAGTGTTGTAGGCTGTCCCTTCTTGCATTGTGTGGGAATTATGGAAAAGAAGGAACAGTTACAAATATGGAGAAACATTGTCTGTGAGCAGAGTTATATATCAGGTTTCCACAACGCTACAGGCTTTAGTTCAGCACAGAAAGACAGGAATTAATTTACCTCACAAATGGCAGGATCTACTACACATGATGGACAACTACACTCCAAGATTGAAGTTTAACAAAATTGTCTGGGAACTACCAATGGAAGGCTGGCTCAAAGTCAATACAGATGGAGCATCTAAAGGAAACCCATGAAGGAGTGCAATTGGCTTTTGTGTAAGGAATGAAGCTGGAGAATTGAGATATGCACTGGGAAAAGAAATCATAGATGGAACAAACACAACAGCGAAGCAGTAGCTATGTGGAGGCCCTGAAGCACTGCAAATCCCACAACTACACACACATATGGCTCCAAACAGACTCCATGCTCCTCAAAAACATAATCAATGGTACATGGAAGCCACCTTGGTGCATAGCTGATCAAATGGAGGAGATAATGCAACTGAAAGAAGACTTCACATTCAAGGTGTCACACATATACAAGGAGGGAAACAAACTAGCTGACCATCTAGCAAATTATGCCCTTGAGTCTAGGAGACTTGAATGTCATGATTTCTGGCAGCTAGATCCACAAGGCAGGAAGATTGTGAATGAAGATAAAATGCAAAGCCCATACATAAGAGTGAAGGTAGCAAAATAGCAGAGGAAAAAAATGAGGGACAAAGAGAAGGATAACACTGGAGAAACCACCTCTATATGTCAACTCCTCATCTAGATTTCTACATAACTTGTTTGCTATTTTATGCAGGTAAGAAGAACAGGACTAGCCAATTGCTACAACTGCAGTACCAGTTACAAATGTAGCAATCAGTTAGGATCTCCTCAACAACCTCTGACAGATAGGCTAGCATGGAGCGGCACTACACAAGAAACAAACTACATAGCCAGCCACCAATAAAGCTTCAAACATTTAACTCTCCAAAAAGACATCACTGCATACCATTTTATCCTCCAGCATCATAAACCTACAACTACAAACAACTGCACACCCTATCCAACACTCAAACACACCAAAATCTGGAAGCTACCAAGAACAAAGGACACAGACACATAACCATGAAACTATACACATTAATACCTTCACCATCTCCCCCCCATTCTAGACTTACAATACTACAGCAAGAATCAACCAACACATGCCTATCTCCTTCCATAAGCAACAATAGCCAGATCATCAACTCATATGGAACAGTCGCTCACAGCAAATGGTACATTGTCTGGTACAGTTTATTGCTGAAGAAGCAATGTGTGGTATCAGCATTTCTAATGCTCATTTCATTGCTACTTTGGTAATCATACTGAACCCCAACTACACAGTGCAACCTCATCATAGCATCAGATCAGTCAGCCAGCTCAATGTCAACCTAGGCAATTCAACGCACATCACTGCCAAATAAAAAAAAGACAGATGCTCAAAGCAAATACAACACACAATCCAACAGTCACACCAGCAGTAGGAGAGACACATTCAAAGTAGCAATAGTCTCACTTCTCATAATCAAAAGACCAGAAAAGAAGATATAATCACCAAAGTCACCTTTGAAGCCAACAAACTTGCAAACTCTTCACGCAGCTTGGATAGATCCAGATCATTGCTGCAGTTGCAATATGTGGTATTAGCACTGTTAGTGCTCATCCTATTGCAACTACAGCAATCATCAAGGACCTTATCTCATACCCTCGATCATAGGTCTATCAAAATGCAAAAACCTCACAAACACAATCCAATCAACACGCAACTTCACAGAAGCAGCTACAGAAACAGGCGACCATCATTCCAGCAGAAGTCACAAGCCACACAAACACAAACACCAGATGACCAACAGAAGCAGCACACACACAGAGAACCATCAAGAGGCATCAACTTCACAACAACAAAAAGCTATACATACACCATAGAAAGCCACATCAATTGAACATATTGATCACACAATTGGTCTCACAATTACCAGCACAAACCACACAACCTCTCGGAAGCAGTAAACTACACAAACAACTCAACAGAAGAAACATGATACATACACATACTCGACAGCAGCAGTCCCAGCACTTAGCTCAATACCCCAACTTCAAAACCAACAGCAGCAGTCAGCACACGAAAACAACTCATCCACTAACAGCAACACAACCTCGATAGTCACAAAAAGCCACCTCAACAATCAAAGCTCAACAGGAAGATGGAAGCAACACAATATTTAGCTGTCAAGAATTCAAGACACAAACAGCACCACTGTCCAGACACATGGAATGTTCTGATGGTCATCTTCAATGGGGCTTTCCTTGCTTGCAAGGCCAAAGCAAATTTGAAGATAGCTCATATTTTTTGTCACTTTTTTTGGGAACTCTCGACACCTCTGATAGATGTCAGATGAATATAGAAGGGACCATACCCTTCATCTACTCAGTAGAACTAGAAAGAAGAGTACATTTTTGTATAGTTGACCTAGAAAAATTCACTCTGTTTTTGTACATACGATTGTCTATTACTACAAAATAGACAATTCTTACATCACCATAGGTCTAACTCCTCACCACTACTTAGGTACAATTAGTTATCACTTAAGATGAGTAAGAGTACATGCATTTTCTTTTGGAAAGTAAGGTTTATGTCCCCCTCCATTACTGTATTTTGTTTTGATTAATAAAAAACTATATATTTAAAAAAAAAAAAAAAAGAGTACACCACGATTGGTATCCAGTAAGTATCAAAACTAACCTCGGTGGAGTAGTGACGAGGTACAAGTCAAGACACTCATTAGACAAAATAACTTGTGCGGTACAGAAGTATAAAACTAATGGTGGAAAGCGGGAATAAGTAAATGGCAACAAGAACCAACAAGTGATATACACAGTAAAGCAATAAGAACACAGTGAAGTATCATTAAAAAAAAATAAGGAACGCAAAGAAAAATCAATTAATCAAGCCGAACTAACACAAGTCCCACAATGAAATCACTCTGTTATACTTCTTCTCATAGTCACAAGTCACGAGTCTCAACCTGCCATCTTACACTCACGGCACCTCGTGCCCACATCTCGAATCACAACCGCATGGACAACTCACGTGCCAACATCACAATCTGCCAGGCATGGTCACAGGCTCAAAATCAAAATCCGCCCGGCGTGGTCGCAGGCTCACAATCACAATCCGCCAGGCAAGGCCACAGGCTCACAATCAACATTCGCCTGGCATTGTCACAGGCTCACAATCACAATCCGCCCAGCATGGTTACAGGCTCACAATCACGATCCACCCGGCATGGTCACAGGTTCACAATATCAACATGGAAACAGATAACACAAAGACACATGGGCATGATTGATAAATTTCAAGTTTCGTACATATGAGCTAGTATAAGTGGCATGCTACGGTGTATGCTTGTGCGATTGTGCTACTACAGCCCAAGTCAACAAGTAATATCAAAGACATAGAATAGCTCATCGAACAACAAAGCAAGTCATGTAAGATGTATGACAAACACAAGGAAAAGCACACCATCACACGAAAATCACCAACACAATGTCTCCAAGCCATCACACATCATCCGTCACATTGCCTTATCTCTCCAATAGCGACCCATATCACTTCGCTCTGACATTATCACTAGCCACCCTTATCTCTCCTATAGCCACCCGTATCCCTCCATATAATAGCCACCTGTATCGCTCCGCCCTGACATTAGCATTAGCCATCTTTATCTCTCTTATAGCCACCCGTATCACTCCGTATAATAGCCACCCTTACCTCTCCGCTTGGAAGATAACACAATAGCCACCCGTATCACTCCGTACATTCTAACAACAATGAGATGCCACCGTTATACCCCGCATAACAACAACAGTGAAATGCCACCCTTATACTCCGCATAACAACAAACAAACCACACAACAATTCACATATGCTATCATCAAAATAACACAACATATCAACTCGTATCACAAGTGCCCGTAGGCCACAACCTTTTCAAAGATCCAACAATATAAATATTTTCTCAACAAATAGCCCACGGCTCAACCCAATGTGTATAGAATCTCAATACCAACAAAATGAATGGGAAAGTAACTCAAAAATGAACAACACCCCCTTTAAACACAACTTGAAATCTAATAGATTAGTGACTTTTGATAAGCTCAATCCCAATTAATTGTGTAAGGATAAACTCAGTAGTGAAAGTATTTCTATGAAATGGCAAACTTCGGATTCTAGTGTATGAATCGGCTAACAATGAAAGAGATGGCACGAACTGGTACTACGTCTAAATGCATGAGAATAACTCGGCAACAAAAATGATATCATGTAACAACAACTTTAACTAATAGTAACTCCATAATAAAAGAAATTAGATAATGATAAAAGTGATAACAACTTCAAATAAAGCATATAAGGGTAAACTCGACAAGTAACGAATGTGACATGAACGACAACTTCAAATAAGGCATGTGATAGTATACATGACGAATAAAAGATATAACATGTGATAACAATTCCAAATAAGCACATATGAGATGTCTAAGAGTCTAGACAGATCAATTTCCACATATAAGCCTGAGTACGTACTCGTCACCTCGCGTACATGGCTTTCACATGAAACAAAGTTAGGCAGGATAATTACCTCAGACAAGCTTGACCAATACTCTAAAATGACCTTCTCGTATGAAACAACCTCCGTACGACTCAAATCTAGCCAAAATAACTTAACCTCACAAATAAAAATCATAGGAAATAATTCTGAATACTAACGCTTCGATCTTCAATGAAAACTAAAAAGTCAACCCCGGGCCCGCACCTTGGAACCCGACAAAATTCAAAAAATCCGAACACCCATTCCGATAGGACTCCAACCATGCCATATAATAAAATCCAGATAAAAAATACTTACCCCAATCCAAAGTGCGGAAATCCCCTTCAAAATCGCTCGAATCCGAGCTCCATAGCTCAAAATTTGATAAAATGACCAAAACCTTCAAAATAGAGTACTTTAAACACTGGTCCAGAGGTAACCTTCGCGATCGCGGTCACAAACCTCACAATCACAATTACAAAACTTTTTAGGATAATTTTTTTTACTCTACGCGATCGTGGCCATTTCTTCGCGATCGCACTGAACAAACTTGACCCTCCCAACTCTTCTTAGACAGTGTGTAGTGTATCAGCCATAATGTTTCGTACATAGGTCCAAATGACAAACAGTTATTTTTTTTGAAAACTAGACACAACTGGCTACAACTTTTATGTTTGGATCATCTCCAAATTCATTATAGATTGCATGATATAAGTTTCCGAAATCGAGTCAGTGACAGAAGAATTTTCTTCTTCCTGAACGCGAAGCCTCCTCCTCAAACGTGATGCGCAGGTCCATTTTTCCCATTTTACTCTTTGCCATCGCCACCAATTGTATGCGATCAGAATACACACCCCTGTAGCCAAAAACGAGCAGCTAAAATGGCCTAGAAATGGTTTGAAACCACCCCGAAACTCACCTGAGGCCCTCGGAACCCCGTCTGAACATACCAACAAGTCTGCTCGTGGACCTGCTCGTGGCCTCAAATCACATCAAAAAATATCAAAACTATGAATCGCACCTCAAATCAAACTTAATGGACATATGAACTTTCAAATTATACAACTCGTGCCGAATCATATCAAATCAACCCGAAATGATGTCAAAATTTGCATGCAAGTCCCAAATGACACAACGAAGCTATATCAACTCTAAGAATTGAAATTCAAACCCGACATCAACAAAGTCAACTCCTGATCAAATCTCTCAACCTTCCAAATCTTCAACTTTCCAATTTTCACAAAAATGCATCAAATCAACCTACGAACCTCCAAATCCAAATTCCGACATACGCCTAAGTCCAAATCACCATTCGAAGCTATTGGAATCATTGAAAACACCATTATTGAGTCGTCTACACAAAAGTCAAACTTCAGTAAACTCTTTTCACTTAAGCTTCTAAAATAAGAATTGCTCTTCCAAGTCATTCCTAAGTCATCTGAAAATCGAACTTGACCAATCACGCAAGTCAAAATACATAATACGAAGTTGCTCGAGACCTTAAGCCACCGAACGAGACGCAAATTCTATAAACGACCGGTCGGTCATTACAAATAATGTACATTGGCAAAATAATAATCAGTTAATGGAATCCATGTCTCGGTTGATAGATTGATGGCACACCTTTATGAAAGCTTATAAGTTTTCATGTGAAACCCGGCCGGTGAATTTTGTATCCGACACATGAAATAAGTTGAGCGAAAGTCTTAAGGAAATAATTAATAAATTAATAATCAATAATTTGTTAGTATTTGAATCTTATAATGTGAAGTTCAATAAGATTTAATAGTTGAATTTCGAAACTGAATAAGGAGTGCAATTACGAATTTTTAGTGGAATACTTCGTAATTGATTATGGTGGATATTAATTTCGAAAACTATAAATCAATTCCATAATTGGAAGCCTTGTTAATTAAATTCAGTGGTCCCTGCTGTGCCTAAATAATAGAAAATAAATAAATCCTTTTCCTGGTGGGAAAGAAAACCTAACAGGTTTTGGAAAGGGTTTTAACCCTTAAAAACTTGTGCTATAAACACATAAGCTTTTCCACCTAGAGGAAGTAGAACATGGTGGCCGAAAATTTCAGCCAAGTTTTCCTAAAACATTTCGTTCACACGAACTTACTATTTCCGGATATTATTTGGGTTACTCAATAGAAAATCGTGGAACGTTTGGAGATCGTGATCGTGTGTGTGATGGAGATTCTATTGAGACGATGTGGAACTGAAGGCTCACGTGACAGAAGAGCTGTCTTCACACTTCAAGAGGTAATTCGTAAAACTCTGTATATGTTAATTGTCTAGATTGCATGTGATTTTGATGCTGGAATTACTTTCGTTGCTTACAATAATCTATCAGCACTAATACCAATCCCTATAATTTAGAAGCAAGTCCATGAAGATCTTGACTTGTTTAGTTTTCACTTTAGTTATTTGGTTCAGACGACTGGTGAATATACTAAAAACGCCAGTACTGTCTACTGTGGCATTTTAGATTTCTTGTGTTTACTAGAAATGAATGGGCAAAGGTGGCCCGTCAAAGAAAAAAACAAAATGATTCTATGGTTGATGATATTTCATAATTTCCCTGAAGGAATACCTTATTTTCTGCTCTTGTTATTATGCTTTAGTGGATTCTTAAATTGAGGCATTATATTCCTGAAGTACCAATTATACTTGTTAGAACAAAGTTAGATTAGTATCTCGTATTTAGTTTTGTTTCGTTGTTACTCATTAACTATTTAGCTTTTTCACTAATATCTCTATTTGGTTCAAGTGATATTTCTTTTCTATCAGTCAACTTCATCAACTTTATTTTCGTTGTAGATAATTTTCTTAGACTATGATTGTATTATTTTTTGAATATCTTGTCTTTTCTTTATGGGTGAGAATCGAATACTTGATATTTGCCCTCTCTATGTAGATGAGCACTGAAATATCAGACTAAGAAAGAGATTATTTTTTCTTTATAGTTTTCAATGTCAAAATCTATTGAGTTTTGCAGGAGGTATGTTAATTATATATATTGTTACTTTGTTATGCTGAAAGATGGGCGATATTGATGATGTGTTATCAACAGATGAAGAATTTGAATTAAATATGATTACGCATGAAGTTGAAAGGTGTTTGCTTGAAGTTTAATTTTTTTTAAGAGAGTGCAACAAACTAAAATTGTAGGAGTTATAATATGCTTTAGCCATTGCCTTTTGGAAGACAATCGCAATAAAAAAGTCGATAAAACATCAAAACTAATAAAATGACTAGTCTAAATTGAATCTAAAATAAGTCTACTGTTGCACTAAATTACATGAAGTAATCTCTATGCTTATGCTTAAACATAAGTGTGGACTTAGAAATCCAACTACTTAAATGAGTTTAACCAATAATGTTGTCTACTTCATGTTACCACTGGAAGTAGTTATTATGCAATTTCTTTTCCCATAAAATCATGAACAACGACACTTCAGTGTCATTTATATCCGGAAGTGTCATAGCCATATAAATATGTTTGTCAGGATAAGAGTTCTATTGTGAAAAATAGGCATTACAGTGTCTCAATTATTTCAGGATAAGAGTTCTATTGTGAAAAATAGGCATTACAGTGTCTCAATTATTTTGTCACGACTCAATTCCCACTATAGGCCGTGATGGCGTCCAACATCGCCTCTAAGAAAGCCAACGGTAAATTATCCATATAATTGTTCATTTTAACATTTTTAAAGTCATTAATTTTATTTAATAAGGAAACAGTTAATAGGTGATCGTACTAATGTAAAGCATGAAATAAACGAAAGAGTGAAGTAATAAATTTAATAATAAAAAATCATAAAATATCTACTAGAATTTCCCAAAACTTGGTATCACAAGTGCACGAGCAAACTAGTAGAATATACAAAACCTCCTATACTACTGT
>MCJB01030473.1:19254-30638 GCA_002018475.1 Nicotiana obtusifolia
ACTTAAGCCATGAAGATCCGCTTCTGCGGACACGAAGCCGCTTCTGCGGTCACGCTTCTACAGGCAGTGGCTCGCTTCTCCGAGCCCGCTTTTGTGGAGTATTGACCGCTCCTGCGGTCCTCCCCCAGTCCACTCCAGTCCGCTTCTGTGATGACACTTCGCACCTGCGCGTCCGCACATGCGGCCAAACCCACCGTAGGTGCGATGACACCAGACTTCAGCAGTTTCAGCCATCTTCTAAGTCCAAAAATGATCTAATTTCAATCTGATTCACACCGGGGGGCCCTGGGACCCCGTCCGAATATACCAACAAGTTCCAAAACACATAACAGACCTACTTGAATCCTAAAATCACATCAAATAATATCGATTCTACGAATCACAACCCAATCTAAACCTATTGAAACTATGAACATCCAACTTCCAAAACTAAGGCCGATTTATACCAAACAAACTCTGACTGACCCCAAATTTTGCATACAAGTCTTAAATGACACAACCACCTATTCCCATTTCTGGAATCAGAATCTGACCTGATATCAATAATGTAAAGTCCCGGTCAAACTTCTCAACCTTCCAAACCTTCAACTTTCTAACTTTTGCCAATTCAAGCCAAGACGGCCTACGAACCTCCAAATTAACATCCGAAAACACTCCTAACTCAAAATCACCATACGAGGCTATTGGAACGGTCAAAACTCCATTCTGTAGTCGTCTACACAAACGTCAAACTCGGGTCAACTTTTTCAACTTAAGCTTCCAACCTTGGGATTAAGAGTCCCATTTCACTCCGAAACTCACACGAAACCAAAACCAACCACCCCGGCAAGTCACATAACCACAATATAACATAAAGGAGGCAATAAATAGAGAAACTTGGCTAAAATACTCAAAATGACCGTCCGGGTCGTTAAATCCTCCCCCTCCTAAAACAAACTTTCGTCCTCGAACAAGTATAGAGACATACCTGAAATGGTGAAAAGATAAGGATAATGGCTACGCATATCATGCTCGATCTTCCAAGTTGCCTCCTCGACTGGTTGACCTCTCCAGTGAACCTTCACTGAAACAATGTTCTTTCACCTCAACTTTCGGAACTGCCAGTCCAAGATAGATGTCGGCTTCTCAACATAGGACAAATCCTTGTCCAAACGGACTGAGCTAAAATCTAGCACGTGGGACAGATCATCCTAATACTTCCGGAGCATAGAAACATGGAACACCGGATGAGATGCAGATAGACTAGGTGGCAATGCAAGCTTGTAGGCCACCCAACCAATGCTCTCAAGAATCACAAAAGGTCCGATATACCTAGGGCTCAACTTGCCTTCTTCCCCAACATCATAAAACCCTTCATGGGAGAAACCTGGAGCAAGACCCGCTCTCCAACCATGAATGCAACATCACAAACCTTCCGATCCGCATAACTCTTTTGTCTAGATTGGGCAGTACGAAGCCGATCCTGGATGAACTTGACCTGCTCCAAGGCATCTCAAACTAAATCTGTTCCTAATAGCTTAGCCTCTCCTAACTCAAACCAACCAATCGGGGAACGACATCGTCTCCTGTGTAGGGCCTCGTAAGGAGCCATCGAATACTTGATTGGTAGCTATTGTTGTAGGCAAACTCCGCAACCGAAGAGAACTGATCCCAAGAACCCCCGAACTCCATAACACAAGCACGAAGCATATCCTCCCATATTTGAATGGTGTGCTCAGACTGTCCGTGTGTCTGGCGGTGGAATGTTGTACTCAACTCCACTCTTGTGCCTAACTCACGGTGTACAACTCTCTAGAAATATGATGTAAACTGCGTACCCCGGTCAGAGATGACGGATACCAGCATGCCATGAAGTCGGACAATTTCGCAAATATAGATCTGTGACAGCTGCTCTAAAGAATAGATAGTCGCCACCGGAATGAAATGAGTCGACTTGGTCAACCTATCCACAATCACCCATAGAGTGTCAAATTTTCTCTAAGTCCGTGAGAGCCCAAAAATGAAGTCCATGGTAACTCTCTGCCATTTCCACTCGGGAATCTCAAGTCTCTGAAGCAACTCACCTGGCCTCTGGTGCTCATACTTCACCTGCTGACAATTTATTCATCGAGCTACATACTCTACTATGTCTTTCTTCATTCTCCTCCACCAATTGTGCTGCCTCAAATCCCCGTACATCTTAGCGGCACCCCAGATGAATGGAGTACCATGAACTATGGCCCTCCTAACGAATCAACTCACACAAACCATCCACATTGGGTACACATAACCAAACTTGCATCCGCAACACACCACCATTCCCAATATAAACCTCCTTGGCATCGTCATGTTGAACCATGTCCTTTAGGACAAGCAAGTGAGGGTTGTCATACTGACGTTCTCTGTTGCGATCATATAAAGAAGATCAAGAAACCATGCAAGCCATAACCCCACTAGGCTCCAAAATATCCAGTCCAACAAGCTGGTTGGCCAAGGCCTGAACATCCAACGCTAATGGCCTCTCTACTATCAGTAGATATGCTAAACTGCCCAAGCTCTCCGCCTTTCGACTCAAGGCATTAGCCACCACATTGGCCTTCCCAAGATGATATGAAGTGGTGATATAACAGTCCTTAAGAAACTCTAACCATCTCTGCTGTCACAAGTTAAGATCCTTCTATTTGAATAGATGCTATGGGCTCCAGCGGTTGGTACAGACCTCCAAAGGGACACCGTACAAATAGTGTCGCCAAATCTTCAAGGCATGAACAATAGCTGCTAATTCCAAGTCGTGGACATGATAATTCTTCTCATGAACCTTTAGCTGTCTAGACACGTAGGCAATCATTCTACCGTCTTGCATCAACTCCAGCGCAAAGGCCAACACATGATGCATTCACAGTACACAGTGTAAGACCTAAGCCTGTAGTCAATACTAACACTGGGGCTGTAGTCAAAGCAGTCTTGAGCTTTTGGAAGCTATCCTCACACTCTTCGGACCATCTAAAAGGAGCACCATTCTTGGTCAATCTGGTCATAGGTGCAACAATAGATGAGAACCCTCTACAAAAAGACGGTAATACCCGGCCAAACCAAGGAAACTTTGGATCTCCGTAGCTGAAGACAGTCTAGGCCAACTCTATGCTACTTCAATCTTCGGATCTACCTTGATCACCTCATTCAACACCACATGACCCAAAAATGCCACTAAATCAAGCCAGAATTCACACTTTGAGAATTTTGCATTCAATCCCTTTTCCCTCAAGGTCTGAAGCACAATCCTCAAATGCTGCTCATGATCTTCACGACTGCGGGAGTACACTAAGATGTCATCAATAAACACAATGATGAATGAATTAAACTAGGGCTAGAATACATTGTTCATCAGGTGCATGAATGATGCTAGGGCGTTGGTCAGCCCAAATGACATCACAAGGAACTCGTAGTGACCATATCGAGTCCTAAAGGCAGTCTTCGAAATATCCTGATCCCGAATCTTTAGGTGATGATACCCTAACTGCAAATCAATTTTTGAGAACACTCTGACACCCTGTAGCTAATCAAATAGTCTTCAATGAGTGGCAATAGATATCTATTATTCACAGTAACCTTGTCAATTGCCAATAGTCAATACACTTGCGCATAGAACCATCCATTTTCTTCACAAATAGAACCGGAGAACCCCAAGGTGGCACACTTGGCCGAATGAAACCCTTATCAAGAAACTCTTGCAACTGCTCCTTCAACTCTGTTGGGCTATACGATATGGTGGAATAGAAATGGGCTGAATTCCTGGCAACAACTCAATACCAAAATTGATATCTCTATCGGGTGGAATGCCCGGAAGATCTGCTAGAAACACATTTGGATAGTCTCTCACTATCGGAACTGACTCAATGGTAGGAGTATCAACACTGACATATCTCACAAAGGCTAGGTATTAATCATAAACCTTCTCAACCATCCGTTGTGCCTTAAGGTAGGACACAACCCTACTAGGAACATAATCCAAAGTACCCCTCCACTCCAACTGTGGAATACTGCCATAGCTAATGTCACCATCTTGGCGTGACTATCAAGAATAGCCTGATAGGGTGACAACCAGTCCATGCCCAAAATTACATCGAAGTTTACCATACTGATCAATAATAGATCAACTGCAGTCTCAAAACCGCCAATAACAACTAAACGCGACTGATGCACATAGTCAAGTACAATAGAGTCTCCTACATGTGTGGACACATAAACAGGAGAACTCAAGGAATCATGAGATATACCTAAATATGGGGCAAAGTAAGATGACACATATGAATGAGGGGAGCCTGGATCAAATAAGACTGATGCATCTCTATGAAAAATCGGAACAATACCTATGATAACTACGTCTGATGCAACTGCCTTCGTCCTACCCAAAAAAGTATAACATCTGGCTTGGCCTCCCTCTCTAGGGCGACCCCTACCTGCCTGACCTCCACCACTAGCTGGCTATGCAGGTGGAGCAGCAACTGGAGCAGTAACCACGACCTGAGAAGCCTGGGGACCCTATGGAATACATTGAGCCTTAGTAGTCTGTGGAGGTGCACCCTTCCTGAGTCTAGGGCAGTCCGTCACCATACGACGAGTATCACCACACTCAAAATAAGCTCTCAGAGGACGTGGCTACTAAAAATAGCTCAAGCCTAGTCGGCTAGACAGACCGCTAAAAGCACCCGGTGCAGGAGATACACTAGACAATGGCGGTGCATAATGGGCAACCTGAGACCTCGGTGAATGAAATGTACGGCTCACAGAGCCTCTACCATGATGGGCTGCAAACTAGGGCATGGGCACCACTATCTCCGCCAGAATCTCGGGGCCTCTTGGACTTCTTCCCTCTCTCTCCCAGCCCCGCATACACTCCAATCTCCGTGCGATCCCTACTACCAGCTGATATGGGGTATCTTTCTACAATTCTCGAGCCATGCTAAATCTAATACCATAGTTGAGCCCCTCAATAAATCGACGGACTCGCTCTCTAACTGTGGATACCAAGGCAGGTGCATGTCTGCACAACTCACTGAATCTAATAGCATACTCTGACACGGTGATAGTACCCTAGCATAGCTGCTCAAACTCCACGCGCCATGCATCACAAAGGCTCTGGGAAAAAAACTCTCTCAAGAACATCTCTGAAAACTGAGCCCATATGAGTCAAGCTGCATCGGCTGGGCTACCCTCCTCATAAGCCCACCATCACTAATATGCTAGTCCCGACAGCTGGAAGGTAGTAAAAGCCACCCTGCTCGTCTCCACAATATACTCATGGTACGGAGGATACGATGGCACTTCTCAATAAAACCTTGTGCATCCTTCGTAGCTAGGCCGCTGAAAGTAGGAGGGTGGTACTTCTTTTACCTCTCAAGTCTAAGCTGCTCCTCCTTAAATGTTGTTGTCCTAACCTCAGGCTGAACTGGGACAACCAGCTACACTGGTATAACCTTTGGGACCTAGTCAACATGGACCCGCTGCTTTGGGGTATGAGCCGCAGAAGTCTGAGCTCCTCCCCTAGCCTGAGACGTGGTGGGTGCAAGTGGAATCAACCCTGCCCGAGCTAGAGTACCAAACATGCTCAAAAATTGTGCGAGGGTCTATTGAAGTGTAGGGGTAGCAACAAGAGCCTCAGGTGCCTACCCCCCAACTGGGGCTACTGGTGGCTCCTTTGTCGCAGCTCAGGCAGGTGCTCTAGCTGCACCACATGCCCCTCCTCGGCCTCTGCCCCGGCCTCAACCTCTCGCGGCTTTAGCAGGGGGCAAGAGTGTCTGATTGTCGGATACGGTGGTATGTGTCCTCACCATCTGTGAGAGAATAGAAAGACAAAGATTCAGAACTTCGAAGTAAGCAAATTCGCACGAAAGGAATCAAAGAAGTGGAGTTTTCGTAACAGTTCCATAGCCATTCGAAGATAAGTACAGACGTTTCTGTGCCAATCTGTGGGACTCTACTAAACCTGCTTATGACTGGTCACACCTATGAGAACCTAAAGATCTGATACCAACTTGTCATAGCCCCAATCTCCCGCCGTAGGATGTCGTGATGGCACCTAGTCTCTAAGACTAGGTAAGACTAACATGCATGAAGAATTAGCGGAATAATAGTAATACTTCTAATTAAACCAACAACTATCATAAAATAAACGACTCCATAATACCACTGAAAATAACATCCCAAAATCCAGTGAGACCGAGTCACAAGCTCTACACGAGTATACTGTAACATCCATAGTACATCAGTATCTATAATAGAAGTATGAAATAGAAACTATGATAGAGGGTGACTACGAGGCCTGCGAATGTCGGCAATTATACATTTAATTCTTCGATCAAAGCTCAACAGACGGATGCCTAGGCTAGTATGAAGTACCTGGATCTGCACAAAAAGATTTGCAGAAGCGTAGTATGAGTACACCACAACGGTGCCCAGTACGTATCAAGCCTAACCTCGGTAGAGTAGTGACGAGGTTAGGTCAAGACGCCTACTGGAATAAACAGAGAATATTGAACAGGTATAGTACAGAATAATAATGGAAACAATGGAAATGATACAATGAAGAAATACAACAAGAATAGCTACACAGAAATTAAGGCAATAAAGCCATCACAGAAGAAGCACATAATAAGAATGCCAAGGAAATGATGCAGACGAACACAGGTGATGTAAATGAAAGATAGCAACAAGAATCACTACCGAGGTACCGCCTCGTAATCTCATTTCACCACAAAAATCACAATATTTCCTTATATTACCACGGGAGCCTTACGTTTAGTTTTAAGAATTATTTTTCCCGAAATAGCTACTTGCATTTTAGCCACCTTATCACACCGTGTGGCTTCAAGTAGTTCCCCTACTAGTAATACACATATCAAGCCCGCCTTATCTCATTGCATGCGTAACAACACGTATCATTATACCACTGCATGCATATCAACATCACAACATATCATAGATCGCACCTCAAGTGCCCAATACCACAACTTGCCAAAGGAGTCAACAATAATAATGTTTCCAAAATAAGTAGCCCATGGCTCAACCCCAATATCTACAAGAGTCTCAACAATAACAACCGAAAGTGAATAACTCAACAAGAGTGGTTGTTTTGACAATTTACAAATTTGCCTCAATGTGATCACAGCTTTTACAACTCTAACACCAAAATTCAATAATAAGATATTCCAATAAATAACGACTTCAAGTAAGGTAACACAGCAGTTAAATATTTAACAAGGAAATGAGAAAACAATAACTCCAACTAAGCATGTAAGGACAAATAACAAGAGATGAGACAAGTATTAATAGTGAGTGAAGCATGTGAGGATAGATTAAAGATGATGTATATAACACATTATGACAATTCAATTAAAAGTATGAAAAGAATCTACAAAGCTTAACCGGTCAGTTACCATATTTAGCTAGTGTACCCACTCCTTACCTTGTGTACATGACTTTCACGTACCACAATTAACACAAAACAACACCAATCCTAACGGGAAATTCCCCTACACAAAGTTAGGCAAGAAACTTACCTCAAAACACTCTAACTCAATCCACTAGTAAGCCTTTTCCGCAAATATCCAACTCCGAATGGCTCGAATCTAGCCAAAATAACTTTATTCGATAAATACAAACCATAGGAATTGATTTCGAATAATAAAGTTGCAATCTTTAAAGAAAATCAAAAAGTCAACTCATAAAGTCAACCCCGTGCTCGCGTCTCGGAACCTGACCAAACGTACAAATCTGAACACCCATTTGATAACGAGTCCAACCATAATAAAATTACTCAATTCCGATCTCAAATCAACCTTCAAATCCTCAAAATAGTCTATGAAGTTTTCACAATTTTCTCCAATTTTTCCAACTCAAAACAATAATTAAATGATAATTAGAATCAGACCCCGATATCAATAAAGCCAACTCCCAGTCAAACTTCATAACTTCCAAACCTTCAACTTTCTAACTTTCGCTAATTCAAGCCAAGATGACCTACAGACCTCCAAATCAACAACCAAACACGCTCCTAAGTCCAAAATCAACATAAAGAAGCTATCGGAATCGTCAAAACTCAATTCCGGAGTCTTCTACATAAAAGTCAAACTTCGGTCAACTTTTTCAACATAACCTTCCAACCTTAGAACTAACTGTCCCATTTCACTTCGAAACTCATCTGAAACCAAACCACCCCGGCAAGTCACATAGCCACAATATAACATAAAGGAGGCAATAAATAGGGGAACGAGGCTAAAATACTCAAAACGACCGGCTGGGTCGTTACAGTAATTTCCTAGTCTCAAACCAAAAAGAAATATTAAGTATAATCGGACTCCGAGTAATACACAATCGATTTATGCCGAGGTCGTAGGACCTGATCCAGAATAGTGTGTACACTGCCGAGGGTCGATCGGCACAAACCATAGATGCATCTATTATACTACCAAGGCGTTCGGCCTAATCCACAAGAATAGACAATACTCTACAAATTCCAAGTTACGACTGCCACATAAGATTAATACTCAAAGAAGGCATAATTCCGCTAACAATCAAGTATTCTGCCAAGACTCAAAGTAATGAATCTCAATCTTTACAAATCCTTTATCCAATTTCAATTATAAATTTAAGTATTTAAACTAAAAAGTTGGGTGCAAGTAATACATGGTAGAGTCCTAAAACTACCCCGACATAAGCATGATTTTAGCTATGTGCGGACTCTCGTCACATCGTACGCACCTAGCACCCACAATTATTAGCAAATGACAATCTATAACACCTACGGGGATAAATTCCCTCTTAAAAAGTTAGGCAAGAGACTCACCTCGTTTCCAAGTCCTCTTTTCGGTCCACAATTCATACTAAAAGCCTTAAATCAGTGCCATGCAATCTAAAACTAGCCAAATGTAGTACAACATAATCAATATATACTCAGAGGTTTATAATTTCACTATTAGAGTAATTATCGAACCAAAATTGGAAGGTTCCTAAAATTCAACCCCGGGCCCATGTGCTCGAATTCCAAAAGGTTTTGTAAATAAATATTACCCATAACCTCAGGAACACAAATATATAATTCTACTCAATTCCATAATCATTTTTGTGGTATAATCCAATTTATATCAAAACCTAAGTTTTTCAAATAATCCCTATAATGTCCACAATTTAAATGTTAAAAATCGACCCAAAATCCGTGTATTAAACACACATTAAGTAGTAATTACTTACCTTACAATGATAGGTGAAAAATCCCTCTCCAAGAGCTCAAAAATCGGCTAACCCAAAATGAAATGAGAGAAAATTAACCCAAGTCACGATCTAAAACAAGACATTGCCTAGTTGAGCCTTCTTCGCGATTGCGGAAGAGGCCTCACGATCACGAAGACAAAGCTGGCCCAGGCCCCAGAGGTCTTCATCGCGAACGCGGTCAGCCCTTCGCGAACATGAAGAGCAAAGGTGGCTAACCCACCCCAGACCCTTTATTCTATGTGAATGCGGTCTTGGCCAAGCGAACACGATTCCACCTCCGCGTTTGCGAAGAAGGAAACCAGAACCAGCAATAGCAGATTATCATACTTCGCTATAGGTGGTCCTAAGTTATAGAAAGCTCATTATAGCCGGAATGAACACGGAAGAGTGTAAGACTAGGAGCATTTAGAAGAGATGAAATGTTGCCTTGGTAGAAGAATAAAGGTGTAATTGTGATAGATAAGAGGATGACGTTTAGGCCTTCAATTGAGTAATGATTCAAAGAGAAAAGATTTCATTAATGGCATGGGATTAGAATACCCCCATAAGATAAATCATGTTGGGATGCTATGAAATACGATTATTGAAGTATAATATCGTCCTTAGGTGGATCAAGCAAATAACTTCAAATGTTTCCTGATAAGGCGTGAGCCCTAGTGACAAGGTATTTTGTAAAAGGTTTCAAGTTATCAATGGTAGATTATAGATCAATATTAAGGTGAATAAACAATAGACGAATAAAAGTTACAAAGTATAAGATGAGATTAGGTTGTCATTCTTAAGATGAACAGTAATGAAGAAGCATTAAAGGACATAGATTTATACATATAGGATAAGTACTGAGAGAGTAACCTGGAGTTGGGTAGCAGAGCGTAACCTAGAGTTGGGTAGAAGACCTCGATAATATTAAACCGAAGTAAGGGTTATGGTATAGTATGACACCTAGATGTAGTAAAGACATAAGCATAGATAACCAAGTCTATGAAATAAATATAGCAACAGTCGTAAGTTCGACAAAGTACCGAGCGAAGAACTTTAGTACACCTATAGATACTGGGAGGGACAACTTGACATAGTACTGTACATATTTACAAAGTGAGGCCTAGAGATTGGCTAAAGGCTGGAGGAAAAAGGAGAGAAGAGTCGCATAGGCACGCATACAAGGACAGAGTCATACAGGCAGCATGACAGAAGGTAGCGACAGTTGCGAGATTGGAAGAATT
This sequence comes from Nicotiana obtusifolia, assembly GCA_002018475.1. NCBI lineage: Eukaryota > Viridiplantae > Streptophyta > Magnoliopsida > Solanales > Solanaceae > Nicotiana > Nicotiana obtusifolia. The sequence continues at coordinate 29,727 of MCJB01030473.1, forward strand.
CTGACCACAGGTCGTGGTGTGAGAAAGAGGCCTAAACGGGGGAATGCCCTAGCCTTTGGATTTATTCACAGAAGAGTTTCCTAGATTGCAAGGATAGTATTGAAGTATTCGTAAGATCTATGGGTTATGAGACTGATAAGCGCATCAGTCAACATTCGAGGACGAATGTTCCAAAGGGGGGAATGATGTTACACCCCATATTTTCGTACGTAAAAGTATGTTGCAAGTCAATTGATGTAAGCTAAGAAATGAGATCATCTTTGAAGGTACATAAAGTAAATTAATCATGTTAACTTGGAGGTTAAAAATACTTAAGATCATGAATACCAAGTACCAACAGGGTTTGAAGGCTTAGAAGCTTACCGAATTTAAGAAAATAGGTTTCGTCAAAAATCGACAAGTTGGGAATGTTATAACATGTACTTTTTGGGTGAGACTAGGGCGATTAAAATGATAAGGAGGTTATGTTATGAGTTATTTTATTCATATCATAGTCATGTGTTATATTTTGAAGTCAAGCGAGTTGTGGTCATTAGAAGTTACATTCATAGATGTGCTTAACAATTAGGTCAAATGTAGCTGAGCTTTTCTACTAGTATACATGGAGTTACTGGATTATCCACCTACCAAATCGAAGATCTACGAGTCTAATTTCTAAATCATTAAACCATTTGTCAATATAACATCGGAGTAGAAAGATATTCACGTTTTTGTAAGACTGCGCAGGAAGCCACTATGGAACCCACTTGGTCGGTGGCCGACCTTCACTTGTTTTTATCTCGTTTTTGGGATGAGATTTGCTCATTTTTCGACATCCTTCCATCATCACACTCTCCAAAACATCCCAAATATTTCTCCAAAGGCTCCAAACAAATTTCAAAAAAATACACCATAATCCAACATCAAAGTTAG
>MCJB01030473.1:30660-49626 GCA_002018475.1 Nicotiana obtusifolia
CCCCTCTATGGTGTTGTGATGTGAATAAGGATGATGATGAGCTAATTTAAGCTTAGGGTTAGAATTTTATTTACTGCCTAAGGTATGTTTAACATCTTTTTCATGGTGTTTAAGTTTAGTTGCATTTTGCTTGTGGTGTTGGAGTGAAAGATAACAAGATTTCACTTGAAAGGGGAAGAGATGTTATCTTTTGTTGGGTTGTTTTAAGGTTATATATATATGTAGTTATGGCTGGAAAATGGGAAAAATAAATTTATTATGATGTTATATATATATGTTGTTATATGGTGTCTTGTTATTGATATTTATACGTGCTGGATTTCTTTGGTTGTTGTTGTTGGTATACGGTATTGGAGGAGGCCCTTGTTAATACGGGTTTCTACATTCTCCATCTCTTAAACAAACGTTCATCCTCAATCAGGTCTAGAATTATACCTGGAGTGCTAAATAAGTGTGGATATCTGCTCCGCATGTCCTCCTCGGTCTCCCAAATCGCCTCCTCTACTGGTTGATCCATCCACTGGACCTTTACTACAGAAATCTTCTTAGACCTCAACTGGCGAGCGTGCCTGTCAATAATGGCAACTGGCTCCTCCTCATAACCCAAGCTCTCATCTAGCTGGAACCATGTTGTAATCTAGCACACGCGACCTGTTGGCATGGTACTTCCGGAGCATAGAAACATGGACCTCGCATGCGACCTGTTGGCATGGTGTAGCAGATACAACAGGCTGAGCCTCGCCCGTAGGTAGTGCACCTAGGGTCTGATATACGACAGCAGCATGCCCTGGAGCCTGAGTGTTAGGGGTCTGTGCCCCCCTTCCCGTCTGAGATATGGCTGGGTCCGATGGAAATAAGCCAACCTGCATCATAGAGTCCATGAACCGCATCATACGGCCCATGACCTCCTGAAATCCTGTTGCGGACATCAAATCCGACGTGGCCGACTTAGCTGCAGGTACCTCATCCTTCTCCTCAATAACATGATCTTCCACTGGATCCACTGGTGGCACAATGGGAGCAACTCTAGGGCTCCCTCGTGCTCTAGCAGGAGCTGGAGCCCTCCCTCGGCCTCAGCCTCAACCTCTAGCAACAAGGGGAGCAGCTCCTCCACTGCCGGGTACATCTGCCACGAGCATTCTCACCATCTGTGAGAGAATAAGAGAAAGATACTTAGCACAACATCAACATCATGAGTGGCTGCCAGATGCACTTACCTCAGATCCTACATGATTAGCGAAAAAGTGTAGCGTGAGTATATAAACAACATGTACCCAGTAAGTATCTAGTCTAACCTTGAAGAACTAGTTACAAGGGGTCGACATCGATATTCTAAGGGTCAATAAATAAAATATAGAAATCGTAAGTAGGCATGAAATACAGCAAAAATAGTGATATAAGAAACATAAATTATAGTTCTTAAACATAATATTAATTTAAAGGCTCCAACTATCACAGGCCTGGTATTTAACACATAAGAACCACCAAGTAATTTCCTAGTCTCAGATAAAAAAGAAATATCAAGTATAATCGGACTCCGAGCAATATCACACATGATTTATGCCGAGGTACTATGGCCCGATCCAGAATAGTGTGTACACTGCCGAGGGTCGATTGGCACAAACCATAGATGCATCTATTATACTGCCAAGGCGTTCGGCCCAATCCACAGGAATAAAAAAATACTCTACAAGCTCCGAGTTACGACTGCCACATAAGAGTAATACTCAAAGAATTCCGCTAACAATCAAGTATTCTGCCAAGACTCAAAGTAATGAATCTCAATCTTTGCAAATCCTTTATCCAATTTCAATTATAAATTTAAGTATTTAAACTAACAAGTTGGGTGCAAGTAATACAAGTAATACATGGTAGATTCCTAAAACTACCCGAACATAAGCATGATTTTAGCTATGTGCGGACTCTCGTCATATTGTGCGCATGTTGCACCCACAATTATTAGCAAATAACCATCTATAACACCTATGAGAATAATTCCCTCTTACAAGGTTTGGCAAGAGACTTACCTCGTTTCCAAGTCCTTTTTCCGGTCCACAATTCACACTAAAAGCCTCAAATCGGTGCCACACAATCCGAAACTAGCCAAATGTAGTACAAACTAATCAATATATAGTAATAAGTTTATAAATCACTATTAGAGTAATTATCCAACACGAATTGGAAGGTTCCTAAAATTCACCCCCAGACCGACGTGTCCGGATTCCGAAAAATTTTGTAAATAAATGTTACTCATAAACTCATGAAAACAAATAGATAATTTCTACTCAATTCCATAATCATTTTCATGGTCAAATCCCATTGTTATCAAAATTTAGGTTTTTCATCAAGATCTTATAATTCCACATTTACATGTTAAAAATCTACCCAAAATCCGTGTATTAAACTCACATTAAGTAGTAATTATTTATCTTACAATGGTAGGTGAGAAATCCCTCTCCAAGACCTCAAAAATCGGCTAACCCAAATGATAGAAAATGAACCCAAGTCCCGATTTAAAACAAGACACTACCCAATTGACCCTTCTTTGCGATCGCGGAAGAGGCCTTGCGATTGCGAAGGCAAAGCTGTCCCAGGCCAAGGAGGTCTTCATCGCGAACGCGAGGGAAGACACGTGAACACGAAGACTTGCCCAGCCTGAGCTTCGCGAACGCAGTCGGCCCTTCGCGAACGCGAAAGGAAAATGTGGCTTACCCACCCCAGGCCTTTTATTCTACGCGAACGCAGACCTTGCCATGCGAATGCGAAGGCCACGGGTCCTAAAGCTTCACGAACGCATAGGAAAAAATGCCCAGTCCCTCAATTCCCTCTCCACGAACGCTACTTCACCTCCGTATTCACGAAAAAACTACAAGAAAAGACGCTTTTAGCGGCAATAATTATGCACTTTAGCGGCAATAATAATTACCGCAAAATTTTTTACCGACAATTAATTATTTATTATTGTATTCAACGTCGCTAAATGCTTTAACGGCTATTACATGAAGTGTTGGTAAAGGTCTCAACTATTGCCGCCAAAGGACTAAATTATAATGGCCTTTATTTTGCGGCAATAACTATGGCCACTAATACTACCCTACCCTGAATCATCCTTTTTATATTATTTTATTGGCTTTTGATATGGCGGATAAATATTATTTTCGATTGCCGCCATAGTAAAGACTGTTTAACAGCCGTTGTATTGGCACTAAAACTATGCCCATATTTGAATTTTACTGGCATTTAAATACGTCAAGAAACACTGCGTGTTTATCATTTAAGGTGATATCAACATCATCAATAAACTTTTTAGTTATAATAATATTTGCATCTAAATAATAACATAAATTCCTAATAAAATATGCTCATGTTCATTCTATAAAGCATAACATGTTTAATTAAAACGAATGTAACAAAACTACTAATCCATAATTTTATATATAGAAAAAAATACAGAATTTAAATCCAAAAGTTATTGACATTTTGAGACTACTAACTAATGTCATCAAATATCCATAATACAAAATAATAGTTAGTCTATAACATTTCTCTAACTCTTGATCATGATAAAGTCTTCCACATGTTAAATCTCTTAACATCATAGCATATGACCTGAAAGGATAAAACAAAGTGAGTAAAATCTTGTTCATCAAAGTTAAAGCAAACAAAGAAAACGAACAAAGATAGTAGGCAAGAAAACTGGAGTTTTAGTTTTACAGCAAGCAAATATATACCATTTGAAAACACCTAATAATCTCTTGCTTGTTTCCAGCCTTGATTCTGAAGAACAAAGTTCCAAAAATTTATCAAATGGATTAATATCAGGACAACGACACTTCAAAATCAAAGAACAGAGTATATTTACTAAAATAAGGAACCAAGCATGCGACCACAACTAGTTTATCTCTCTAGAGAAGTGTTTAGTCCAAGTAACAAATTTGAGCCTTGGTATTGATTAATTAAAGCCAAGGATTTAGCTGCAGCTATTTTAGGGAGAAGCGTTCGAATGAGGCAAATAATTAAGTGTCATAAAATAAATAGAAGTCAAACATTCCTCTATCATATCATGATCATTCATCATGCAGTTTGGTTCATATGCTCAATGGTGGGGTCCTGATCTACGTTGTAATACCTCTGAGACTATGGAATATGCGCTGCAAATAATATATTGGAATTTATTCCCTAAGTTAATTATGCAGTTATACGTTTCTATTATCCGAGGGAAAACCACAAATACATACTTAAGTGATGACTTCAACAGATTTTATGGAGAAATGAAGATCATTCACCATGGCAAAATGATTTTAGATTAAAATATGTCATTATATAGATTCATGGACATCCAAACGCCTGATATTATGAAGTCTGAAAAACCACAATCTATGACCTTTGATGTTAAATCCCACTTTGGAGATTTAAAGAGAAAAATCCACAAGAAAGAAGTAAGAAAAGCAACATAGAATCCTAAGAACCAGCAAAAGCAAGTACATACCTTCTTGCAAGCCTCAAGTCTCATATCACGATGCACCAACATGTAAATGACATTGAGCGACATATTTTAGCACCTGACATACAACTATTGTTGCATCTTTTCGGTATAATGGCTATCAAAAGAAATTATCAATAACACGTATAAGCATTCTTCTTAACCAGAAATAACATATAAAGCAGGTACTGCAGCCCATGTATGAACTAAACCTGGTTCATGCTACTTAGTTGACCAAAATGCGATCCAAGAATTCTCCACCCTCACATAACCTATAGGAAAATAAATTAGAATTCTATTAGCTTACCATTAGATAGCGCGATCAATTATAAAGAAAGGGGTTAGGGCCAAACAAAGCTCTTAATAAATAAACTTACTCCATTGCTATTTAGACATAACTATCATACTCATTAGGACCAATAGATCAATTTACAATATGTTGTCCATAAGATAAAAATGGGAAGATTATTGGTGAATGAGAAGAACTAACTTTTCTTTACAAAAATGTAGAAACAGAGACCATGGGTATCTAAGATTAAAATACACATCTTAAATTCTCATTAAGACATCACTATGGAACCATCTGTTCAACATACTCAATAGCTTTATACCAGATTAATATTAGCCTTACAACGACTATAATGATTCCAAAAATGTATTCACTCACTCTAACAGTTCTTAATTCACCACCTTCGCTAAACACACGAAAACAAGAAAACATCACAACTACATATAAGCTAAAACAAGAAAATATAACAAAATTTTTTTTTTTCGTGTAAGTGAAAATATAAAGAAACTCTCTGTTCCTTCACTGCTTCAGTGAGTTTCCTATCTTCCTCCTCATTTCTCCATTTTTTCACCTCCAGAATTTTAAAAAAGTTCATTCTATCTTAGTTCAATGATAATTTGCTGATATAATTTATCACTTCAAATTTCCGTTTAACCTTTATTTCGTTGAGTAATATTTCATATTCAAATAAAAAATATTGATGATGATTAGTAACACAATTTAGTAGCCTGATTTAGCCCAAAGATACTTGTATTGTTCTTCGCAATTTAATATGTTAAACGACTCCAATCTAACTCATAAACAAAAAAAAAAAAAAAAAAAAAAAAAAAAAAAAAAGAAGAAGATATTCATAAGAAAAAGGATTCAAAGATTTAAAGAATTACTTGTAAAACCTCATATCCACTAATCATTATTGCTCAAGTGACATACCTTTGTTATGACATTTTATCGAACACCAAATAGGATTCTTAACTTTTTTTTCCCAAGAGCATACACTGCAAGTAAAATTAGTGTAAGCAAACGACTCGCAAACTTAAATAATTACAAGATGATACAAAGTAATCACCAAACAAAAAATTCAACATATATCATAGTAAATTTTAAAAATAAAGAATGAGCAGAATTTACTTAAGGGACGACCATTTTATATACAGATGTATGCAGGTCGAAGGGGCTTGAGGAAATTAGATACACATTCATTTGCAAAATGAAATTAAAAGTAAGTAAAAAAGAGGCAGACTTTTATCTTTGTACAAAAAAAATCTTCTCCTAAATTGACATTCAGTCAGCCGGTTACTTTCAAGCTGGAGTTTATTCAAATACCTCTATCGTAAAATTCATGGAATATTGAAAGGTTAATCCTTGGTTTCTTTGAATTGACGAGATTGTCTCTTTCGACTGGATAGATTAAGCGAGAACAACAATAGAAAATTGATTACTCCAAGAATGTAGAGAGAGAAGCCCTAGGCAGGATGAGTTAGAGAAAGAGAGAGGGAAATGAAATTATAGAATTTTCTTTTGGAGGGAGAATAAAAGTAAAAGTGTGGTTCTTTTGCTGGCCATTTTATCTAATTGCCCCTAAAAAATATTTTTTACTGGCCATTGCACATTTACCGGTATAGTTTAGCTTAGTGAATAAAATTAGTGGCAAATAGTTTATTGCCGCTAAATAATTACCACTAAAAGCTTCTTTCTTTTTTTTTTTTTGTAGTGAAGGAAATTAGAACCAGCAATAGCACATTTTTTGACTTAGTTGCGGGTGGTCCAAAATTTATCCGAGTCACTTGAGATCCCATCCAATGGCACCAATAAGTCCATAGACATAATACGGATTTGCTCGAATCCTCGAAACACGTAAAACAATATCAAAATTAAGAATCGCACCCGAAAACCATATTGAATCAACTTATGAAATTCAAACTTTTGAACTAGCTCCGAACGCGTCAAATCATACTTAGACAACTTGGAATAATATCAAAATTTGCATACAAGTCATCATTCATCATACGGACCTATTCCCAGGCTCGAAATACCAAACGGACCTCGATAACACCAAGGCCTACTTCAAACCAAATTCAAAAAATTAGAAAACCTTCAATGTGCCAACTTTTAACATTAGGCGCCGAAATGCTCCTGGATCACCCGAAACTCGATCCGAGTATATGTTCAAGTCCAAAATCTTCATACGAACCTATTGGAACTATAAAATCCTGATTTTGAAATCGTTTACTCAAAATGTTAACTCAAGTCAAACTTGGCCATCTTAGAACATTAATAAGGAACCAAGTGTTTCGATTTCAACCCGAACCATTCCAAACCCAAACCCACATACAGAGAATCTTAATTAGAGAAACATAAATCTAGAAAGCAAAACGATCGATCGGATCGTTACATATTTAGGATTGGCTAAAGACAAAACGGAGTGCCCTTTGTTAAATGTGACACTTTTGTTTGGATTGGCATTTGACCTTCTTCGTATTCTATAATCAGTTTGAATTTGCTGTATTGTAATGATTAGCAGGAAAAGAGATACATTTCTTGTACACTTGGTTTTGATTGAATTATGCAGTAGCAATTCCTTGATATGCCGCTAGTACAAATATGTAAAGTTCAAGCAGTTACTTTCTTGACTGTTGATGAACTTTATATGTCGTTTATTTGAAATTTACCTTATTTTATTATTTCAGGTAATATATTGTGATGTTCAAAGGTATGTCATGTAAAAGTTATTATGATCAAGAGTTAGGACAATCTGCCCCATGTAATTTATTATCGAGCTTATAGCTACTTGATAAAATAGTTAATTAGACGTGAAATCACATTAGTTATTACACCCAAATAGTTTAGCATTCGCTATGTTGTCTACACTCTGAAATTATGAATTTAAGAAGTGCATTGAACTTTTTGAGGAGAATTATTATTATTATTATTATTATTATTATTATTATTATTATTATTATTTTGGAATTTAAGTAGTCATAACAGGCATTACAAATGTTGGAACAGTTCTTTCTTAATTTTAGTGGCAAATAAAAAAGTCGCTAAAATATCCTAGTAATTAGATTTTACCGATCATAACAAAACTCATTAAATAGATGAATAAAGCTTAATTCTAGAAGCGCTTTAGCGGCCATTGAATTTTCTGCCAAATGAGGTACCTTTTCCATTAAATTGGTTTTTAGTGGCAACAATAAAGGCTGCAAGATAAATGACCTATGGAATGTTAGGAAGATTTTAGTGGCTGCTGTAATTGCCGGCAAATAAATGCCCCTGAAACTCAAGGACTTTTACCGCCACAAAAAGGGTCTTTACCGACACGTGGTCTAGTGGCCGCTAATAGCTTTGCCGATGCCAGTTACAACGGCCAAAAACTAATTGCCGGTAAATGATTTTGCGGCCCTTTCTACTGCCGACTAAAAAGCATTTTAATTGCCGCTAAAAACTTTTTGGTTGTAGTTCCATAGCACTGAAAATGATAAAAGAAATACGTAGAAACTCTTAATCACCTACCAAATCAACAAGTTGTGGAGCTTTCTCGTCCCACAAGAATCGTTGCCGAATTCGGAGCAACTAATGACTTTATTCTTCTAAAATATACCTTATTCAAATTCGATTGCTCTAATTCCAGCTCCAATAAATTTATCTCACCCAGTACAAGCTGCCTCACTGACATGCCACATACAATGCCACATTTAGCCACATATGACGTAATCTGCACCCAACAAGCAACTACTCGAATATAACCAAAGATGGAAGAAGAACCAAATAAGAGAATTAACTAATAGGTACAACCCAACGACACCATTCTATGAATCCATCCCACAAGGGAGAAGCAAAACACTCAAAATAACCATAAAGAATCACATCCTAATGTAATCCCACTACGGCACGTAGCTCGGTCCAACATACTGATCCACGTAGAATACCCTTCGAGCCATAATGGTCACAATCAGCAACCACATGTGTATAAACACATGATATGCATGACCATGACCATAGAGAAACGGATAGCACAATATACCTCAGACAAGAAAACCATAACCAAGGCGCAAATAACAATTCAACACCCAAGAGACATCTTGCTCGAATCTCTCCATAAGGCCTAAACGAAATCACCCCAGGCGTGTGAACAGTCAAGTAGTCTCCCAATCCGTCGCAGCATAAAAGAGCAACATACGAAACAAATCAGGGCACGAATAACATTCGTTCTGCCCGATGACGTACAATCCCTCTAAATCAATCAAGTCACATGGACTGCTAAAACACAGAGTACCTCAACATTAAAATGTTTGTACTAAAGAACCCTTTAATGAATCTAGAGCTGTTTATTTCACCTTCCTAATACCACAATGTAGAATATATAATGATATAGAAATACCACAAGTATCGGCACCATCCAATGCAGGTCTCAAATCCTATCCATACTCAAATCCTTAAATACCACATATGAGTCTTGGGCCCGTTAGAACCTTCACGAAAACCATTCACCTTGCTCTAATGCCCAATGTGCAGCCAATACAAACAGAATAACCCGCACTCCACCAGCACATGAATATCCAAAAGAAGCAACGAAGCGATTCTTTTTTCCTTACACACTCCCTCCAACATGAGTATCAAACCTGAATCATCCTAATACCTCTAATACCCAGAAGGTGTAGTACATCATACATCCAACAAATCCCTTGCTCGAAATCATCCTCGATTGTCGACAGCAGACTCCTTCACTTGGCTCGAAGCCATAAAGCATATCTGTCATGCCCCAAACCTGGGGAGGCGAGACCGGCACTCGGTACCTCACTTGACCAAGCGTACCAACTGGAGACTGAAGGACTTTGAACATACAATGTGATACTTTTGCCATAGGGCCACGTTGTAGGATAATTTGTGAAACAAAATATAAAATTGAACAGAGACTAGCTCCAACCGAACATCAGTATAAAGCTAGGCCGGCAAGGCCGTCATAACTACTAAAGCTGACAACCAAATATATATATACATACAAGGCCTACAAGGCCAACATACCGCACTGACTGATAGGATATGTCTACAAGCCTCTACTGATAGATTTACTGTGGTCAGAACAGGGCCCCGACCTATTCATATAATATGTATATATAAAATGGACCCCAAGGTCTAACTCCGGGGTAGTGGAGCTTACCAATCAGGCTGATGTTTGGCTCTGTCTACTGGGAAGTTCTATCTGGCTGTCTATCAGGACCTGCAGGCATGAAATGCAGCGTCCCCGACAAAAGGGGCGTCAGTACAAAATATTGTACCGAGTATGTAAGGCAATAGAATAAATGAAGCTGAAACTGAACTGATAATATAGTAAATGAAAGTAATTGAGAGTCAAAAATGATCTGAAGATAAGCTTCCTGCTGATATGACTCAGCTCTCTCAATACAGTAACTAAAATAGTTGTCCGACCCTATAAGGCTCGGTACGTGTAATTGCTTTGCTATAGTAGGCTTGCTCATAGGCGCTCGGCCATACTAGGCTCGGTATCTCGGACATTCTGGGCTCGCTCATAGGTGTTCAGCCATAGTAAGCTCGGTATATAACTTACCATCTGATCTGAGGTTGTCCAATAGGGGCTTGCCCACCGATTATAGCTCGGTGGTGGTGAAAGTACTGTAATACTGTGTGTGCGTGTATATATATATATATATATAACCTTCATCTCTCTTGACTGGAAGAAGACAAAACTTAACTGAATATAAATTCCCGATATAGGAAAATACTGTAACTTATGAGACTAGGATAATGTACGTAAATTCAGGAATACGAACTTCTTTTTATGTCTCATTATCAAACGCATGTAGTTACAGGATCATGCCAAAATGAAGGAACAGTTTAGCCTTAACATACTTTAACACAATCTGTCCTATAACCACGTTGAACTCCTCTCATCACACCTTAATCTATAACAAGGATAATAATTCAATCATTAAGCTACGAAAGGTACAACTATCGCGCAACGAACGACAAACGTTTTTTATATTAAAACGGGCAGCATCTCCCCTATAATCTTTACTTTCTACGAATTCAAGATAATACAAAGAACGTAGCAATAACAACATATATGATCCATCACAAAATACCATTAATTGCCCAACAAACCCCAATCACTTCATACACAAAACGACAACCAAAGTAGTATCAAACAACCCAAAAATGTAACGACGAATGACCAGCTAAATACCCCACCATTATGTAGTATTTATCTACACCCTTTCTCCTTCCAAACTCCAAAAAACCAGTAGCAAAACAGATAACCCAACAGCAACCCGAAATAGCCCACAAAACAGTCCACTACAAGTTGAACAACTCGAACTCACAGCTTTCAATCGCCGTCTCCTGAGTTCTTACTATTATGGAACGGATTTCTCTACCTTTCCAGCAGAAAAAAGGGATGAAAGAGGGCAGTATACTTACCCTATTTAGTGAAGATCTCATCTCCTAACTTGGTTCTTCTACTTTTAGGTTTTCCTCCAACTACAACTTGAAAAGAAGAGAAAATCATTTAGGGTTTTGTGTTGAATTTTGGGGAGAATTTTGTTGGGCTTTATATTTAATATTTGGCTCTATAATGAGTGTAATATATGAAGTAAATCAGCCTTTAAAAGGTCCCTTTGGCCGACACCAACTAGCGCCTTTTTGTGGACTTATTTGGTCCATTCATTTAAGCAAGTAGGTGACACACCTACTTGTCACTTATGCAGTCTGCGTAGTTTTGCAAAAATACAAATATCTCTCTACTACGATGTTGCATCGATAAACGATTTAATGAGTTAGAAACTAGGCTCGTAGATCTTCAATTTGGTAGGTGGATCGTCCCATAATTTCAAGTCTATTTGGAGAAAAGCTCTGATACATTTGACTTAATTTTCAGCACATTATTAATGTAACTTGTGATGACCTTTGCCAATTTTTGTTCTACAACTCACTTGACTTCAAAACATAGCACACGACAATCATACGACTAAAATAACTCATAAACCTCCTTATCATGTTAAGAACCCTAGTCTTACCCCAAAGTACATGTTATAACATTCCCAATTTGTCAATTTTTGATGAAACTTTTTTCTTCAATTCGTTTAGCTTCTAAGCCTTCCAAGTGTTACAACCCATATTTGCATACGTTAGCTTACACCATAAGTTAGTCTACGTAGGTCCGAAAAGAGATTATCTTTGAGATAATAAGAATTTAGTCCTATTGGTATTAACTGATACATGGGTGTATAAGAGTGGTTAACAAGTACTAGAAGTTAAACGAATCAAGGATGTTGTAACTCGAATTTTCAAGTAAATATAGAGGTGATTAATATTATCAAGAGGCGTGTTTTAAGGTATTTGAATCATATAATATCCTTTTCAAAAGTCTTGAAGTCAAACGAGTTATGGAACAAAAGTCGACAAAAGTTGTCGCAACTTACGTTCATAATTTTACTTATACTATAGGTCAAACATCACTAAGCTTTTCTCCCAATTTACTTGGAATTACGGGGTGATATACACTCCAAATTCAAGATCTATGAGCCTAGTTTCTAACACATTAAACCGTTTGTCGATACGATCTCCGAGGTGAGAGATATTTGCGTTTTTGCGAGACTGCACCAAGCAGCTCTCTATGGGGCCCACATAGGCGGTTAAGACATATGGATATATATAACACGCCTCAACTGCATTTTAAGTCATTGTTTTCAGTATATGCATACCTTAGAACCCTAATAACACACTCTCAAAGTTCTCTCATGATCCAAGACTAAAACAAAGGGCAAATAACACAAATCAAGTGTTGGGAATCCTGTTGCGCTAGTAAGTTTCTTGTTCTTCTTGTTGTTGCTGATTTTTGTGTTGTTGCAGCTCGTGTGGGAGGTTGTTTTAAGTTGTTTGTGTTCTGTAAAATACTCCCTCAAGTTTTAATATCAACCCTAGGTGATTTCAATCTTCTAAAGTGATTCTAGTGCCGAAAAACCCTAATTGATTGCTAGCTTCGCTTCCTTGTTCTTGTGGCAGCATTGGAGGGATATTTCGTGGTCAATTAAGATCAAATTGGAGTTTTCCTTTTTGTTAAAATGTAAGGAACCTCTTACCCTACATGTATTTAAGATTATCCAAGTTACGGCTAAGTCGTTGAAGCTAGAACTTGTGAGATATATGTCGAAAAGCTTGCTAGTAATGTTGTTGGTTGGTAAACTATTTTGGGAGGCTCAATATGATTATTATTGATGTTGTTTGGGCTGTTTGGTGATTGTGTTAACTTGTGGGAAGATAAATAGGGGAGGTGCTGTCTGTTTCATCGCAAAATAGGTTACGATTGATACATAATAGTTACGACGCTTAAACGATAATGATAATGTCATTTCTCTTATTGTAGACTAAGGATTCGTGGAATTTTCATAGCTTGAGGTTCGGCAGTATATACAAGGTATGTGAGTCTACCCCTTTCCTTCTTTTGCACGACTTCGATTGTGCGTAATGTAATGAACGAGCTTCCAAAGATACTCTACTCTTAGAAGCTAGCAGTACTTACATTGTTTTCCTTCTTATGGAACGATTGATGTTGATGTTACTTCTCTTATTCTTATGCTACCAATGTTGTTGGTACTTCCTGATTCTTATAAAATTTTGGATGAAGATTTTGTCCAAATAACGTGTACGGAGGATACCGACTTTACGTCACTCTGAAAGGTTCAAAATGTGATTCCAATAAGTCCAGCACACATCACATATTTGTATCTACTTTACTCTACCGAGCCGCGCTATAGTCGGCCGGGGACGGCACATATTGTGCAACCATTGATTAGTTGGATTTTACCGAGCTCCACGTGGCCGGGTACGATTCTACCGAGTCTTATGATGGCCGGGTACGGTTTTACCGAGCCTATTAGGGCCAGGTACGATATGATGATAATGATGCCCACAGAGGCATATGTTTTAAAAGTTTATGTGTGTACCGAGCCTATTAGGGCCTAGTAGAGTCTTGATTATAGATGTGTAGCGTGCCACATTTATAATCAGGAGGCTGTATGACATTTAGGGTTATTACCTTTTTCCTGAATTTAGATCATGCACAGAGCTAAGTCGTAAGTGTTCGTCTCTAATATTTACCGTGTTCTTTTTAGCGATGCCCACGACTAGGAAGCAACGGATTAGTAGATGCCTTGATACAGCTGCGAGAGAGGGTACCAATCAGGTGGCTCCCGCCAGAGCAAGCCAAAGTGAGCCTCAGAGTGAGATGCCGTCTCAGACCTCCTTTACTCCTTCTCCTCCAGAGGATATTAGAAGGCACCCAGCATCTGCAGTTCCTCCATCTGGTATTGCAGACCAGGATATGCAAAGTGCGGTACAGTTGTTGGCTAGCTTGGTAGCTGCTTAGGCTCAGAGGCAGAATACCGGTGCTGCTGATAAACCGGTTAGTGCGAGAGTTCATGATTTTATTAATCTGGATCCTCCAATTTTTACCCGGTCAGACCTTAAGAAGGACCCGCAAACTTTTATTAATCAAGTTCATCGTACACTGCGGGTTATGCACACTAGTGATATGGAGGCAGTAGAGTTGGCTTCTTATCGGTTACGAGATTTAGCAGTCTTCTGGTATGATAGTTGGGAAAGATCCAGGGGTCCGAACGCTCCTCCACCTGTGTGGAAGGAATTTTCTGAGGCTTTTCTTCGTCACTACCTGCCAGTTGAGATATGAAAAGCTAGAGCTGATAAGTTCTTGAACCTTCGACAGGGTAATATGAGTGTGCGAGAGTATAGTATGCAGTTTGATTCTTTAGCAAGGTATGCTCCCCATATGGTGGCCGAGATGAGTGATAGGGTGCACCTATTTGTGAACGGATTGGGACCACATCTAATAAATGAGTGCACGACAGCCTCCTTGATAGAGGGCATGGATATTTCTTGTATTCAGGCTTATGCCCAGACACTAGAGGATCGTAAGTGCCAGCAAAGGGCAGACAGGGAGTAGGATAGGGGCCAACATAAGAGGGCGAGATTTGCAGGGTATTTTGGTGACTTCAGAGGTATTGTCAGGCCCCAGTCTTCGAGGAGTTTGGCGCCACCTGTAGCTAGTGCTCCTCCACGCTTTCAGAGGCCTCAGTATGATCAATTTACCTATTCTGGTTCAGGTCAGAGTTCGCAGGCATCGGGCTCATAATATCATAGGGATACTAGTCAGACGAGACCCCCAACACCTCGTTGTGATCAGTGCGGCAAGGCCCACTTTGGAATGTGCCGTCGAGGTTTCGATGCATGCTATTCTTGCGGACAGACTGGCCATATGATGCGGGATTGTCCTATCAGAGGAGGTGGTGGTATGGCTCAGCCGATTGGATCTGTGTCTGGTTCTTCCTCATCAGTTCGACCTCCAGCACAGGGTTTTCAGCAGTCGACAGGTCGTGGCAGAGGTAAAGGTGCAGTGCCGAGTTCGAGTGGTACTCAAAATCGAACATATGCTCTAGTAGGTCGATAGGATCTCGAGTCATCTCCGGATGTTGTTACGGGTATATTGTCTGTGTTTTCTTATGATGTATATCCGTTGATTGATCTGGGATCTACATTATCATATGTTACACCCTTTGTGGCTAATAAGTTTGGCGTCAAACCTGAATTAATAAGTAAACCACTTGCAGTATCTACTCCAATAGGAGAATCAGTGATTGTTAGAAGGGTATATAGAGGTTGTACAGTGATGATTTTTAGTCGTCAGACCTCGACGAATTTATTTGAGTTAGAAATGGTTGATTTCGATGTGATAATAGGAATAGAATGGTTGGCCTCATGCTATGCAAATGTTGATTGTCGTACGAAGATGGTTAGGTTTCAGTTTCCTGGTGAACCAGTCATCGAATAGAAGGGGAACATTGTTACGCCGAAAGGTATGTTTATTATCTATCTTAAGGCAAGGAAGATAATCTCAAAGGGATACATTTATCATCTCGTTCGCGTTAGGGATGCGGAGGCGAAGCCGCCTACTCTACAATCAATCCCCGTGGTCAATGAATTTCCAGATGTTTTCCCAGATTAACTCCCTGGTCTTCCTCCTAAAAGGGAGATTGAGTTTAGCATTGATGTGTTTCCTGACACTCAACCGATCTCTATCCCTCCATACAGGATGGCCCCAGCAGAGTTGCGAGAGTTGAAGGTGCAGTTGAAGGACTTGCTGGATAAGGGCTTCATTAGGCCTAGCACTTCACCTTGGGGTGCGCCAGTCTTGTTCGTGCGAAAGAAAGAGGTGTTGTTAAGGATGTGTATCGATTATCGACAGTTGAATAAGTTTACTATAAAGAACA
Source organism: Nicotiana obtusifolia (assembly GCA_002018475.1). Taxonomy (NCBI): domain Eukaryota; kingdom Viridiplantae; phylum Streptophyta; class Magnoliopsida; order Solanales; family Solanaceae; genus Nicotiana; species Nicotiana obtusifolia. Next base: position 46,733 of record MCJB01030473.1, read on the forward strand.
AATATCCAGTTCCAAGGATTGACAACCTGTTTGACCAACTCCAGGGTGCCAAGTATTTTTTCAAGATTGACTTATGTTCAGGGTATCATCAGGTGAGGGTCAAGGAGAAAGATATTCCAAAAACAGCCTTGGGTCAAGATATGGGCATTTTGATTTCTTGGTGATGTCGTTCGGACTAACAAACACCCTAGCAACTTTTATGGATCTCATGAATAGTGTATTCAGGCCCTATCTTGATGTGTTCGTGATCGTGTTCATTGACGACATTCTGGTGTACTCTCTTTTGGAGGCGGAACATGCGGGCCACTTGCGGATAGTATTACAGACCCTTCAGGATCGTAAGTTATATGCTAAGCTCTCCAAATGTGAATTTTGGCTAAACTCAGTAGCATTCCTTGGCCATGTGATATCTGACGAGGGTATTAGTGTCGACACTCAGAAGATCGATGCAGTGAAGAGTTGGCCAAGACCTACAACACCGTCAGAAGTTCGCAGCTTCCTGGGGCTAGCAGGATATTATAGGCGGTTTGTAGAAGGGTTTTTCTCTATGTCAGCACCTTTGACAAAGTTGACACAGAAAGCTACCAAGTTCTACCGGTCTGACGCTTGTGAACGTAGTTTTCAGGAGCTAAAGAATCGATTGACATCCGCACTAGTGCTCACTCTCCCAGAAGGAACTGAAGGTTATTTGGTATATTGTGATGCCTCAAATATAGGTTTGGGGTGTGTATTGATGCAACGTGGGAAGGTGATTGCTTATGCATAAAGACAATTGAAGAAGCATCAAAATAATTACCCGACTTATGATTTGGAATTGGCGGCAATAATATATGCTTTGAAGAATTGGCAGCACTACTTATACAGTGTCCATGTTGACATCTACACATATCACAAAAGTTTACAATACATCTTCAAGCAGAAGGAGTTGAATATGAGGCAGTGTAGGTGGCTTGAATTACCGAAAGATTACAATGTTGAGATATTGTACCATCCCGGTAAAGCCAATGTTGTGGCAGACGCTCTCAGTCGTAAGTCAATGGGAAGCCTAGTATACATTGAGGCAATTAGACATGGGTTGACTAAAGAGCTTCATCAGCTAGCCAATATGAGAATCAGATTGTTAGACTTTGATGATAGAGGTGTTACTATACAGAATACGTCAGAATCATCTTTGGTAACCTAGGTAAAAGTACGGCAATATGAAGATCCTACCTTAGTACGATTGAGAGAGAGCGTTCAGCAATGTAAAATTATGGCTTTTGAGATTGGAGGAGATGGGGCACTAAGATACCGGGGCCGATTATGTGTGCCTAATGTAGCAGGGTTGCGAGAGAAAATTATGATTGAGATTCATCAGTCCCGATATTCCATCCATCCCAGTTCGACAAAGATGTATCATGACATTAAGGAGCAGTATTGGTGGGATAACATGAAGAAGTCTATTGTAGAATTTGTAGCCCAGTGCCCTAATTGTCAACAAGTAAAGATTGAGCATCAGAAACCCGGTGGATTGATTTAGAATATAGAAATTCCGACCTGGAAATGGGAGGTGATTAATATGGACTTCATTATTGGGTTACCTCGCTCTTATTATAAGTTTGACTCCATCTGGTGATAGTTGATCAACTTACAAAATGTGCCCATTTTCTGCCAATTAAGACAACTTACATAGCTGAAGATTATGCGAAATTGTATATCAAGGAGATTGTTAGGCTTCATGGTGTGCCATTATCTATTATATCAGACCGAGGAGCTCAATTTGCAGCTAACTTTTGGAGGTCTTTTAAGAAGGGTTTAGGCACACAAGTGAATCTCAACACGGCATTCCATCCGCAGACTGACGGACAGGCTGAACGTACCATTCAGACACTTGAATATATGCTACGAGCATGTGTTCTAGATTTCAAGGGAAACTGGGATGATCATCTGGCACTCATAGAATTCGCCTACAATAATAGCTACAATTCTAGTATTAAAATGGCCTCGTACGAGGCACTATACGGGAGGTGATGTAGCTCACCAGTTGGATGGTTCAAAGTCGGTGAGATGGAATTATATGGACCAGATTTGATTCACCAAGCCATTGAGAAGGTGAAAGTGATACAAGAGCGATTGAAGGTGGCACAAAGCAGGCAAAAATCTTATTCCGATGTCCGACGTCCTGACCTGGAATTTGAGGTTAGTGATTGGGTTTTCCTGAAGATCTTGCCAATGAAGGGTGCTATGCGTTTCGGGAAGAAAGGTAAACTAAGTTCGCGGTATATCGAGCCGTACAAAATTCTTCGACGAATTGGACAGGTTGCTTATGAGTTAGAATTACCATCCGAATTGGAATTTGTCCACCTGGTATTCCATGTATCTATGTTGAGGAAATGTATTGGAGACCCTTCTCGGGTCGTCCCTATCAAAGATGTACAAGTTACAACGGATCTATCATATGAAGAAATGCTAGTGGCTATATTAGATCGACAAGTCCGCAAGCTGAGAACAAAGGATGTAGCTTCCGTCAAAGTACTGTGGAGGAACAATAATACGAAAGAAATGACATGGGAAGCAGAAGATAAGATGAAGTCTAAATACCCTTGCCTGTTCCAAAATAAAGATAACGAGGATGCCGGGGGAACACATGACGCATTAGAAGGAGAAACGTCTCTAAGAGGAAAGCAATAACTTAAGAATACCCTTTCTTAATACAAAATGGTGATATGCAGATAATGTATGTAGCTGTAATGCTTTGTATAGCTTTGTAAGTCCATAGGTTGGGTTTAACTGCTTGCAAGTTTTGCTAGTGTCCATATTATAGAGGAAACTCAGCCGGAAATTTCCGTCAGAAATCCACGATGAGTTAGACTCCCCGTAAACCCTTACATTCGAGGACGAATGTTCCTAAGAGG
>MCJB01030473.1:51844-94439 GCA_002018475.1 Nicotiana obtusifolia
GGAATATACTTAATCACCATGCTTAATTGAATATCGTGTTTTTATTGCATTCTTGATAGATTAATTCCATAGGAATATAGGTTTTAATTTATTAAGAATAGGCGAATAGTACTTCGGAAGAAGGATATGAGAACGTTTATCGATTAATTAGCAACCATACATGAATTATATGAAAGGAAAGTTAATTAGAACACAATAGGATTGGTGAAATAATCACAACCCTGGAATATTTGTTCCCATTGATTAACAATACTTAATTTGTTCTTTGATAATACTAGTTATAAATTAGAGCTGTAGTTTAGATTAATCCATTTATCAAATTCGAATTTTGTTTGCTTAAATAACAATATTAGTCCGTTAGTAAGTAGTTAAATTAAGTCCCTGTGGGTACGATAACCTGGACTTACAATCCTATATTACTTGTCGACCGCGTATACTTGCGTGTGCGTTAGGGAGCAACAAGTTTTTGGCGCCGTTGCCGGGGACTTAAAAATCTGCTACTTTACCAACTTAAGCTTATATTTGTTATTTATTCAAGTTTCACTTATCAGCTTACGTTGTTTGCATTGACACAGGCTCTTCTATTGAATGTGGAGGAGTAGAAGCGCAAACAACCTTCTTCCTTTTGATCCAGAAATTGAACGAACACTACATAGAGTAAGGAGGGAGATAGAAGCCAGAACTAGAATAACAGAGAGTTGGACATTGTCGTTCAACCACAACCAATTGAGATGGCTGGTAATGCGGAACGAGCGGTAATTGAAGCTGCAAGACCAAATCTTGCCAACATGACTCAGGCAATTGTCAAACCTGAAATCACGGGGCACTTTGAGCTAAAACAATACATGGTGCAGTTGATCCAATCCACAGGACAGTATGTGGGACTGTCGCATGAAGACCCACAGAGACATATTTAGAATTTTTTGGAAATCACGGATACTTATAATTATCCAAACGTTCCAAAGATTATGTGAGGTTGACATTGTTTCCCTTTTCTCTATTGGGGGAAGCAAAGGAGTGGTTGCAAAAGAAGCCTGCGAATTCTATCTACACATGGGATGACCTGGCCAGAAAATTTCTGATCAAATTCTTTCCAACCAAGAAGACAAAATCACTAAGAAGCCAGATTCTGGGATTTGAACAACGGGAAGGAGAAACTCTTCGACAGGCATGGGAAAGATATAAGAAGCTGCTTAGGGATTGTCCACATCATTGCCAGTCGGATGAGGTCCTAGGACATACTTTTGTTGATGGGCTAGATGAAGCTTCAAAAATGAACCTCGACTCAGCTTGCGGGGGCAGTTGCATGGCCAAGCCCTATAGTGAAATTCAACTCCTACTGAACAATTTCACAGCCAATGATCATAATTGGCAAGGTGACGGTGACTCGCACATAGCAATTAAAAAAAAGGGAGCTGGATTGATCGAACTGGATGACCTTGCAACTATGAGAGCAGAGATGGCGAAACTGGCCAATCAGATGAATAGAATGACGATGCAGCAGGTGCAACCGAGACAACAAGTCCAACAGATGTCGTTGTGCTGTGAGATGTGTGGTGACAACCATACAAGTGATATGTGCCCCACAAATCCGGAATCCATATATTATGTGGGACAACAGAATAGGGGGCCAGTGAATCAAAATACACAATATGGAACACCTACAATCCAAATTGGAGGAATCATCCCAACTTTTCATTGGGTGGTCATCAACAGCAGCAGAATCCAGGTAGACCACAAGGGAATTATAATCAACCGCAAAGGCAACCTCAACAGGCAGATGATAATACAAATGAGTTGTTAAAGCAGCTGGTGCAAGACAATAAACAGTTCAAAACAGAATACCAAACCCTCACCACAACAGTGAGGAATCTGGAACGCCAATTGGGACAGCTGGCGGGGGCTCAAAATACTCGACCAGCTGGAGCTCTACCCAGCGATACTGAAGCAAACCCAAGGGTGGCACTGAATGCTGTATCATTGAGAAACGGGAGACAGTTGGAAGAGGTAGAATCGAAAAAGAAGAAGCAGGTGACCTTTAGTGAAAAGCCGATCACCATAGAGGCAACAACAGAGAAATCAATGGAATTTGAAAAGCCGGCTGAAGAGGCAGGAGCTAAGCAACCCCCACAACTGGTTGCAAGGCCCCCACCTCCATTTCCACAGAGGTTACAAAAATTGAGGGACAATGAGGCGTACAAAAAGTTCCTTGACATTTTGAAGCAGGTACAAATCAACATTCCATTGGTTGATATATTGCAAGAAGTGCCTAAATACGCAAAGTATATCAAAGATATTGTGGCTAATAAAAGGAGATTGACTGAGTTTTGAAACTGTGGAACTCACCGAGGAGTGTAGTTCTATAATTCAAGGCAAGCTACCACAGACATGAAGAGTTATCCATGATTTCAGTGGTGGAGAATGTCTCTACATCCTTAGTGCCTTACCTAAGCCCAGCTGATCCTGTTGAACGTATATTGATTGGGGACATGGAAGTTAATGAAGATGAGATGATGGGGAAATTCGAGCAATTATTGGACATATATTGCAATTATATTCAGGGGTTCAGAAAATTCAAAGAATTGGAGAGGCCTGTTACTCTGACCCTTCCCAGGCCGTCTATTGAGGAAGTACCGAGGCTAGAACTCAAGCCACTTCCAGCGCATCTGCGCTATGCTTATTTGGGAAATTCTGAGACGCTGCCAGTGATTATATCATCCAGCTTGACCAGCACGCAAGAAGAGAAATTGCTTCGAGTCCTTCGAGAATACAAAAAGGCAATCGGGTGGACCATAGCAGACATCAAGGGGTTTAGTCCATCTTTTTGCATGCATAAAATTTTTCTAGAGGATGGACACCGCCCCAGTGTAGAGAAGCAACGACGATTGAATCCTATCATGAAAGAAGTGGTGAAGAAGGAAGTCATAAAATTGCTCGACGCGGGTATCATTTTTCCAATTTCTGACAGCAATTGGGTCAGCCCAGTTTAGTGTGTACCTAAAAAGGGTGGAATGACTGTCGTAGAAAATGAGAAGAATGAGTTGATTCCTAGTCGAAGCGACCCGCAAAGACCACTTCCCACTCCCATTCATTGATCAAATGCTCGACAGGTTAGCTGGGCATGAATACTACTGTTTTCTGGATGGCTACTCGGGATACAACCAAATTGTCATATGCCCAGAAGATCAAGAGAAGACCACCTTCACTTGCCCTTATGGCACTTTCGCCTTCAAGCGAATGCCATTTGGACTATGCAATGCACCAGCAACATTCCAAAGAATGATGGCTATTTTCACCGATATGGTGGAAAAATTCATGGAAGTATTCATGGATGATTTTTCAGTTTTTGGGTCTTCCTATGATGATTGCTTAAAGAACCTCAGCAAGGTGCTAGCACGCTGCGAAGAAACAAATCTGGTGCTTAATTGGGAAAAGTGCCACTTTATGGTGCAAGAAGGCATTGTATTGGGTCAAAAAATCTCCAGGACCGGTATCGAAGTAGATAAAGCTAAAGTGGAGGCGGTTGAAAAATTACCTCCACCAATTTCAGTCAAGGGTGTCCGGAGTTTCTTGGGACATGCAGGTTTTTATAGACGATTTATTAAAGATTTTTCTAAAATTGCTACTCCCTTGTGCAGGTTGCTCGAAAAGGATGTATCTTTCAAATTTGATGATTCCTGCCTCAAGGCTTTTGAAGAGCTTAAGAAGAAGTTGGTGACTGCTCCTATCATCGTAGCACCAGATTGGTCTTTACCGTTCGAACTTTTGTGTGATGCAAGCGACCTGGCCATTGGGGCAGTGCTGGGATAGCGAAAAGACAAGGTGTTCCACTCTATCTACTATGCAAGCAAAACTCTTGACGATGCACAACAAAATTACACTACCACAGAAAAAGAGTTGTTAGCAGTAGTATGGGCATTCGAGAAATTCCGAGCTTACTTGGTGGGAACAAAAGTCATAGTCCACACCGACCATGCAGTAATCAGGTACCTAATTACTAAAAAAGAGTCTAAAACTAGATTAATGCGCTGGGTATTATTGTTGCAGGAATTTGATGTGGAAATCAGAGATCGGAAGGGGACAGAAAATCAGGTAGATGACCATTTATCCCGCTTGGAAAATCATGAGCACGTAGAAGAAGATGGACAGATAAAAGAAGTATTTCCAGATGAACATCTCTTTGCTATCAAGCATGATTCTTCCCCATGGTATGCTGATTATGTGACTACTTGGTGAGCGGTGTGCTTCCTCCTGAATTCAAGACTGAAGCCAGAAAAAGGTTCTTGCATGATGTGAATTTCTACTACTGGGATGAACCTTATTTATTCAAACAGCGTGCTGATCAGTTAATGAGGAGATGTATTCCGGAAGAAGAAGTGGAGTCCGTCCTGCATAATTGTCACGCCTCACCTTATGGAGGCCATCACGGAGGAGACAGAACAGCAGCTAATATATTACAGTCCGGTCTATTTTGGCCAACCTTGTTCAAGGACGCACATGCATTTGTTAAAAGTTGCGATCAATGCCAGAGAACGGGCACAATCACACGGAAGCAGGAGATGCCTCTAAACAACATTCTAGAAGTTGAACTTTTTGATGTTTGGGGGATAGACTTTATGGGACCGTTCCCACCTTCCAGAGGGAACAAATATATTCTGTTAGCCGTTGATTATGTGTCGAAATGGTTGGAGGGAATGGTTTTGCCTACAAATGATGCAATGGTAGTAGCTGCATTCGTGAAAAAGAATATATTCTCCAGATTTGGGACTCCACGAGCGTTAATCAGCGATGAAGGAACACACTTTTTCAATCAGCTATTAAATAACCTTCTAGCAAAATACGGGGTGCGTCATAAGGTTGCTACAGCATATCACCCCCAGACAAGCGGCCAAGCGGAGGTGTCGAATAGGGAGATTAAGCAAATTCTAGAAAAGAAGGTGAGCGTGAACAGGACGGATTGGGCTTCGAAGCTGGATGATGCCCTTTGGGCATATAGGACAGCTTACAAAACACCAATTGGAAAGTCCCCCTACAAATTGGTTTATGGAAAAGCATGCTACTTGCCGGTGGAATTGGAGCATAAAGCATACTGGGCAATCAAAAGGCTGAATATGGATTTTGAAGCAGCGGGCGAAAAATGGCTTATGCAACTGAACGAATTAGATGAGTTCCAACTACACTCGTACGAGAATGCTAAGTTGTATAAAGAGAAGACAAAAAGATGGCACGACAAGCACATCAAGCCACGCCATTTTGAACCGGGCCAACAAGTACTATTGTTCAACTCAAGACTAAGGTTATTTCCCGGAAAGCTTAAATCTAGATGGTCAGGCCCGTTTGAAGTGGTGAGGGTAACTTCATATGGTGCAATCGAACTACGAGCTTTTAATAGTGAACGAAAATTTTTGGTGAACAGTCAGATAGTTAAGCACTATTGGGGAGGTTTGATTAACAGAGAAAAAACTAAAGTTGTGCTCACCAATGAGTAAAGCAAAAAACATCGTCGTGCCGCGACGATAAATCAGGCGCTTGTTGGGAGGCAACCCAATTGTTATTATTTTCTTAGTTTAACTTCTTGTTTTATTATTTTAGATTAGATAGGGACTACAATTGATGTATACAATTATTAGATGTAATGTTGTAAGATATTTAAGTAAAAAAAAAAAAAAGGGGGGAAACTTTCTGCCTTCAGCGCCCAGCGCCACCTGTGGCGCCCCAGGTAGTGTACTCAAGACCCTCCCAGCGCCAGGAGGGGCGCTAGGCGCCGGCTGGGGGGGTGTCAGGTAAGTTTTCTATTTTTCTTTTTATTTTGTAATTTTGACCCATACCCGCTAACCCGACCCACGAACCCATTTTTACTAACCTTAACACCCATTAAGACTCCCCAACCCACCCATTTTTACCACTCCACAACACAAAATAGAACAAAACAAAACCTCCCCCTCTGCCCGCGAACTTCTTCTTCGTCTTCCCTAAAAATTTCAGCTTTCTCACTCTCTCTTATCTTTCTAATCTTCAGGTATATTACACTTTATCTTCTCCTTCATCTTCTCATTTATTTTTATTAATGTATTATATTTTGTATGTATGTTCATGTTCCCTTCCCCAACAATCCCCCATATCTTCTTCTCTTCTCACACTTTCATGGTAGTAAGTTTGTGCGAAAATATTGTTTGGTTCTTGTCGTTATCGGAGTAGTAAACTAAAATTCCCTCTACTCCGTCAAAATCGGGAGGGTCACTATACTTCACCATTGTGGAAAGTGAAGAACACCTTTCATGCACAAAATCTGTTTGTTTAAATGCCTGAATGAGACTTTTTATGCACCGGTGAAGTCTGAGTAGCCGACGACACTTGAATAGGCGTTTGAACTAAGTGTGGGGTATCTCGGGGGGGACGTTACTAGTTGAGGGATAGGAATTTGATGCGGCAAATCTTCTTACGCTTTTATCTTATATATGTATGTTGTATAATTGTGTAAGATAGCTTAATGTATGTATATTCCAGCATTAGCATAGAAAGTGCCGAGTTTTTACCTTTCGTTGTCGTTATCGCTTATTCACGTCGCCATGATCACTATTTTTTTTTTACACATGGGGAAGTCTTGAGTACCCATAATTGGTATGGCAACACTTGCTTCTATGCTTAGAGTTTAAGTGTGGGGTCCTTTAATGACATTGTACCTACGGTACATGTATTACACTTTGCTCACTTTTCTAGTTGCTCGTGTTGCAGGACATTATGGCACGTGATGATGCTAAAGGGAAAGGTCTTGTAAAAGCCTTCGCTACTTCACAGGTTCCGAAGAAACGAAAATAGGGAGAGGGCTCCGCGAGACAGTCCAAGGGAAAGCAAGTGGACGAGGGATCGCAGCAAGTCCCCTTCAGGCCTCGCCCTCGATTAGAGCTGGTTAATGATGCTACAGCGGTATAGTATCGGAACTTTGTGCCAACTGGGCACTATGTTTCCGAAATGGGCATAAACACAACTACTTTAGAAAGGTGGTTCCCGGACGTGCTCGCCAAACTACGCATCTCATGAATGGAAAAATTTCTGGACTGCCCAGGGCCAGCCAATTTGAGTCTGGTTCGTGAACTGTATGCCAACTGGAACCATCATCGCTCTATCTCTCATGTTTTTCTTTGGTACCTACATTACAAGCCATTCCCTTAAATCTTGAATTAAACCTTATTTGAACCTTTACCTCCTAAGGCACTTAGTAGCTAAAAGAAGTAAGGGTAGAGTTGGGGGATTGTCTTGATTATGAGTGGACCTGTGAAAGGACTTGTCGGTGCAATGAAGCTAAAATTAAGAATCACTAGCTGATGAATATTTGTATGGAGTGTGAAAAGAAAAAAAAAAGAGAAAAAAAGAAAAAAAAAAGAAAGAAAAATATTAGAAAAATGTTAGTGAAAAATATATAGAAAAAAACACCTCCTATTGAGTTGTGCTAGTGGAATGATAGAAATGCTGAATTGAAAAAAGAAGGCTGTGTATATAAGACAAGTGTAGTAATTGAAAAAGAAAGGTGCTCGAATTGTGATTGTAGTGTATTAAGTGCTTAGGAGGATTAGCCACTATTACTAAATATATCCTACCCGTCCCTTAGCCTACATTACAACCTTAAAAGTCCTTGTTGATCTTAGATTTGACTAACTCAATTAGTAAAAATCTACACTAGGGGCAAGCTTATGGTACTTTACGGGAAGCATATGAGTTCTTTGTGAGAGTGAGGGTATTTTGTTCAAAATTGTGTGATAACATTCATCTATGTTCACTCTTCGGATTGTGGTAAGGGCACATGATTTCATAAGCGATTGGTAATGTTGTAAATTATCTTGTTAGGTAAGTATATGTATTGAGATTGCTTAATGGTTGCGAGTTGACTTTTGAGGTTGGGTGGTGACATTTGGGTTGTTGGATGATATTGAAGTACTATGCTTAAGTAGACTTTACGGGAAGTATATGGATTAATTATGTGTTCATGCTTACTTACTAGTGTTGATTATGTTCAAAAGTATAATGTGATTGAAAAGTTGAATGCTTCGTGATGATATTAAGTGGATGTAGTTGGGAAGTTGGTATATAATCTCATTGCTCGAGGGCGAGCAAGAGTCTAAGTGTGGGGTGTTGATGTTTGGTGTAAAAGATATATATTTCTATGTAAATCACCTCATATTTGGCTTTTGTTTTATGAAATTGGGATGTTAATTGCTACGATTCATGTCAAATTAATATATTTTTATGAGTAGGAATGAGTCGGGAGCAATTGGGTGCGAAATGAGCAAAAAACAAGCCAAAACGAGACAAAAGCAGACGAAGGAGCATTGGGCGCCACAGGCAGCGCCTGGCGCCATCTGTGGCGCTGGAGGCAGAGAGTTGAAAAAGGGTACTGGACGCAGCGCCATGGGGGGCACCTGGCGCTAGCCAGGGCGCCGACGTCAGGAAACTGTCCTATTCCGTCTAGAAGTCTACTATTTTCGACCCTACCCCTTCCCAACACCTATATAAACACATCCAAACCCAAGAGGGACATATAGAACGTGATTTGGGAGGCAAAAACACAACGGAACATCGCACGGAAGCATCGATCATCATTTCTTCATCCTTTTCTAGTAATTTTTATAGTTTATTCAATACTCTATATTTTGATTTCTTTTAGCATGAGTGGCTAATCACCGCTTGTTCTGGGGTTGTGATTAGCCATGAATATTGTTGTTCGAAGTTAACGATTTCTTGATTATAATTCATGATTATATGGTTGTTTCTTCAATTCTATGCTTAATTGCTTAATTGCTTGGCCATCAATTAGGTTCTATCAGCTATCTATGCTATGTTTGGGAAAACTATGTTTAGATTAGAGAAGAATTGAAGAAAGCATGTTCTTAAACTTTTAAGAGGGGCGGATTCGTGGTTAGGATAGGAATATATTTAATCAACATGCTTAATTGAATATCGTGTTTTTATTGCGTTCTTGATAGATTAATTCCATAGTAATATAGGTTTTAATTTATTAAGAATAGGCGAATAGTACTTCGGAAGAAGGCTATGAGAATGTTTATCGATTAATTAGCTACCATACATGAATTATATGAACGGGAAGTTAATTAGAACACAATAGGATTGGTAAAATAATCACAACCCTGGAATATTTGTCCCTATTGATTAACAATACTTAATTTGTTCTTTGATAATACTAGTTATAAATTAGAGCTGTAGTTTAGAATAATCCATTTATCAAATTCGAATTTTGTTTGCTTAAATAACAATATTAGTCCGTTAGTAAGTAGTTAAATTAAGTCCCTGTGGGTACGATAACCTGGACTTACAATCCTATATTACTTGTCGACCGCGTATACTTGCGTGTGCGTTAGGGAGTAACAAGTTTTTGGCGCCGTTGCCGGGGACTTAAAATTCTGGTACTTTACCAACAAGTTTATATTTGTTATTTATTCAAGTTTCACTTATCGGCTTACGTTGTTTGCATTGACACAGGCTCTTCTGTTGAATGCGGAGGAGTAGAAGCACAAGCAACCTTCTTCCTTTCGATCCAGAAATTGAACGAACACTACACAGAGTAAGGAGGGAGATAGAAGCCACAACCAATTGAGATGGCGGGTAATGCGAAACGAGCGGTAATCGAAGCTGCAAGACCAAATCTTGCCAACATGACTCAGGCGATTGTTAAACCTGAAATCACGGGGCACTTTGAGCTAAAACAATACATGGTGCAGCTGATCCAATCCACAGGACAGTATGTGGGACTGTCGCATGAAGACCCATAGAGACATATTCAGAATCTTTTGGAAATCACGGATACTTATAATTATCCAAACGTTTCCAAGGATTATGTAAGGTTGACATTGTTTCCCTTTTCTCTATTGGGGGAAGCAAAGGAGTGGTTGCAAAAGGAGCCTGTGAATTCTATCTACACATGGGATGACCTGGCCAGAAAATTTCTGATCAAATTCTATCCAACCAAGAAGACAAAGTCACTAAGAAGCCAGATTCTGGGATTTGAACAACGGGAAGGAGAAACTCTTCGACAGGCATGGGAAAGATATAAGAATTGCTTAGGGATTGTCCACATCATTGCCAGACGGATGAGGTCCTGGGACATAGTTTTGTTGATGGGCTAGATGAAGCTTCAAAAATGAACCCCGACTCAGCTTGCGGGGGTAGTTGCGTGGCCAAGCCCTATAGTGAAATCCAACTCCTACTGAACAATTTCACAGCCAATGATCATAATTGGCAAGGTGACTGTGACTCACGCAAAGCAATTAAACAAAAGGGAGCTGGGTTGATCGAACTGGATGACCTTGCAGCTGTGAGAGCAGAGATGGCGAAACTGGCCAATCAGATGAATAGAATGACGATGCAGCAGGTGCAACCGAGACAATAGGTCCAACAGATGTCGTTGTGTTGTGAGATGTGTGGTGACAACCATACAAGTGATATGTGCCCCACAAATCCGGAATCCATATATTATGTGGTGCAACAGAATAGGGGGCCAGTGAATCAAAATACACAATATGGGAACACCTACAATCCAAATTGGAGGAATCATCCCAACTTTTCATGGGGTGGTCATCAACAGCAGCAGAGTCCAGGTAGACCACAAGGGAATTATAATCAACCGCAAAGGCAACCTCAACCGGCAAATGATAATACAAATGAATTGTTAAAGGAGCTGGCGCAAGACAATAAACAGTTTAGAACAAAATACCAAACCCTCACCACAACAGTGAGGAATCTGGAACGCCAATTGGGACAGCTGGCCGGGGCTCAAAATACTCGACCAGCTGGAGCTCTACCCAGAGATACTGAAGCAAACCCAAGGGCGGCACTGAATGCTGTATCATTGAGAAATGGGAGACAGTTGGAAGAGGTAGAATCGAAAAAGAAGAAGCAGGTGACCTTTAATGTAAAGTCGATCACCATAGAGGCAACAGCAGAGAAATCTAAGGAATTTGAAAAGCCGGCTGAAGAGGCAGGAGCTAAGCAACCCCCACAACTGGTTGCAAGGCCCCCACCTCCATTTCCACAGAGGTTACAAAACTTGAGGGATAATGAGGCGTACAAAAAGTTCCTTGACATTTTGAAGCAGGTACAAATCAACATTCCATTGGTTGATATATTGCAAGAAGTGCCTAAATACGCAAAGTATATCAAAGATATTGTGGCCAATAAAAGGAGATTGACCGAGTTTGAAACTGTGGCACTCACCGAGGAGTGTAGTTCTAGAATTCAAGGCAAGCTACCACAGAAATTGAAGGATCCAGGTAGCTTCACCATTCAAATTTCAATTGGGAAACATGCCGTAGGAAGAGCTCTTTGTGATCTTGGAGCGAGTATAAACTTGATGTCACTCTCAGTATTCAGACAGTTGGGGTTGGGTGACCCACGCCCAATGACAGTTATATTACAGTTGGCTAACCGCTCCCTGGCTCACCCGGAGGGAGTAATTGAAGACGTCCTAGTCCAAGTTGGCTCATTCATATTTCCGGCGGACTTCATCATCCTGGATTACGAGCCAGATCAGGACGTCCCATTTATTTTGGGGCGTCCGTTCCTAGCCACAGGCCGCACCATTATTGATGTTTGCAAAGGTAAAATGACGATGAGAGTGGGTGATCAAGAAGAAGTATTTAACGTTTATAAAGCACTCCGGCTGCCAACCCATTATGAGGAGTTATCCATGATATCAGTGGTGGAGAATGTCTCTACATCCTTAGTGCCTTACATGAGTCTAGCTGATCCTATTGAACGATTATTGATTGGGGATATGGACTTTAATGAAGATGAGATGATAGGGGAAATCGAGCAAATACTGGACATATCTTGCAATTATATTCAGGGGTTCAGAAAATTCGAAGAATTGGAGAGGCCTGTTACTCTGACCCTTCCCAGGCCGTCTATTGAGGAAGCACCGAGGCTAGCACTCAAGCCACTTCCAGCGCATCTGCGCTATACTTATTTGGGAAATTTTGAGACGCTGCCAGTGATTATATCATCCAGCTTGACCAGCACGCAAGAAGAGAAATTGCTTCGAGTCCTTCGAGAATACAAAAAGGCAATCGGGTGGACCATAGCAGACATCAAGAGGAGTAGTCCATCTTTTTGCATGCATAAAATTTTTCTAGAGGATGGACACCGCCCCAGTGTAAAGCAGCAACGGAGATTGAATCCTATCATGAAAGAAGTGGTGAAGAAGGAAGTCATAAAATTGCTCGACGCGGGTATCATTTTTCCAATTTCTGACAGCAATTGGGTCAGCCCAGTTCAGTGTGTACCTAAAAAGGGTGGAATGACTATCGTAGAAAACGAGAAGAATGAGTTGATTCCTACTCGAACTATTACAGGATGGAGAGTATGCATTGATTATAGGAAACTCAACAAAGCGACCCGCAAAGACCACTTCCCACTCCATTCATTGATCAAATGCTCGACAGGTTAGCTGGGCATGAATACTACTGTTTTCTGGATGGCTACTCGGGATACAACCAAACTGTCATATGCCCAGAAGATCAAGAAAAGACCACCTTCACTTGCCCTTATGGCACTTTCGCCTTCAAGCGAATGCCATTCGGACTATGTAATGCACCAGCAACATTCCAAAGATGCATGATGGCTATTTTCACCGATATGGTGGAAAAATTTGTGGAAGTATTCATGGATGATTTTTCAGTTTTTAGGTCTTCCTATGATGATTGCTTAAAGAACCTCAGCAAGGTGCTAGCACGCTGCGAAGAAACAAATCTGGTGCTTAATTGGGAAAAGTGCCACTTTATGGTGCAAGAAGGCATTGTATTGGGTCACAAAATCTCCAAGACCGTTATCGAAGTAGATAAAGCTAAAGTGGAGGCGTTTGAAAAATTACCTCCACCACTTTCAGTCAAGGGTGTCCGGAGTTTCTTGGGACATGCAGGTTTTTATAGACGATTTATTAAAGATTTTTCTAAAATTGCTACTCCTTTTTGCAGGTTGCTCGAAAAGGATGTATCTTTCAAATTTGTTGATTCCTGCCTCAAGGCTTTTGAAGAGCTTAAGAAGAAGTTGGTGACTGCTCCTATCATCGTAGCACCGGATTGGTCTTTACCGTTCAAACTTATGTGTGATGCAAGCGACCTGGCCATTGGGGCAGTGCTGGGACAGTGAAAGGACAAGGTGTTCCACTCCATCTACTATGCAAGCAAAACTATTGACGATGCACAACAAAATTACACCACCACAGAAAAAGAGTTGTTAGCAGTAGTATGGGCATTCGAGAAATTCCGAGCTTACTTGGTGGGAACAAAAGTCATAGTCCACACTGACCATGCAGCAATCAGGTACCTAATTACCAAAAAAGAGTCTAAGGCTAGATTAATGCGCCGGGTATTGTTGTTGCAGGAATTTGATGTGGAAATCAGAGATCGGAAGGGGACAGAAAATCAGGTAGCTGACCATTTATCCCGCTTGGAAAATCATGAGCACGTAGAAGAACATGGACAGATAAAAGAAGTATTTCCAGATGAACATCTCTTTGCTATCAAGCATGATTCTTCCCCATGGTACGCTGATTATGTGAACTACTTGGTGAGCGGTGTACTTCCTCCTGAATTCAAGACTGAAGCCAAAAAAAGGTTCTTGCATGATGTGAATTTCTACTACTGGGATGAACCTTATTTATTCAAACAGTGTGCTGATCAGTTAATGAGGAGATGTATTCCAGAAGAAGTGGAGTCCGTCCTGCATAATTGCCACGCCTCACCTTATGGAGGCCATCACGGAGGAGACAAAACAGCAGCTAAGATATTACAGCCGGTCTATTTTGGCCAACCTTGTTCAAGGACGCACATGCATTTGTTAAAATGTGCGATCAATGCCAGAGAATGGGCACAATCACACAGAAGTAGGAGATACCTCTAAACAACATTCTAGAAGTTGAACTTTTTGATGTTTGCGGGATAGACTTTATGGGACCGTTCCCACCTTCCAGAGGGAACAAATATATTCTGTTAGCCGTTGATTATGTGTCGAAATGGGTGGAGGCAATGGCAGTAGCTGCATTTGTGAAAAAGAATATATTCTCTAGATTTGGGACTGCACGGGCATTAATCAGCGATGAAGGAACACACTTTTGCAATCGCCTATTAAATAACCTTATAGCAAAATACGGGGTGCGTCATAAGGTTGCTACAGCATATCACCCCCAGACAAGCGGCCAAGCAGAGGTGTCGAATAGGGAGATTAAGCAAATTCTAGAAAAGACGGTGAGCGTGAACTGGAAGGATTGGGCTTCGAAGCTGGATGATGCCCTTTGGGCATATAGGACAGCTTACAAAACACCAATTGGAATGTCCCCTTACAAATTGGTTTATGGAAAAGCATGCCACTTGCCGGTGGAATTGGAGCATAAAGCATACTGGGCAATTAAAAGGCTGAATATGGATTTTGAAGCAGCAGGCGAAAAACGGCTTATGCAGCTGAACGAATTAGATGAGTTCCGACTACACTCGTACGAGAATGCTAAGTTGTATAAAAAGAAGACAAAAAGATGGCAGGACAAGCACATCAAGCCACGCCATTTTGAACCGGGCCAACAAGTATTATTGTTCAACTCAAGACTAAGGTTATTTCCCGGAAAGCTTAAATCCAGATGGTCAGGTCCGTTTGAAGTGGTGAGGGTCACTCCATATGGTGCAATCGAACTACGAGCTTTTAATAGTGAACAAAAATTTTTGGTGAACGGTCAGAGAGTTAAGCACTATTGGGGAGGTTTGATTAACAGAGAGAAAACCAAAGTCGTGCTCACCAATGAGTAAAGCAAATATCTACGTCGTGCCGCGACGTTAAATCATGCGCTTGTTGGGAGGCAACCCAATTTTTATCGTTTTTCTTAATTTAACTTCTTGTTTTATTCTTTTAGATTAGATAGGGGAATACAATTGATGTATACAATTATTAGATGTAATGTTGTAAGATATATAAGTGATATAAAAAAAAAAGGGGGAACTTTCTGCCTTCAGCGCCCAGGCCAGCGCCCAGCGCCGCCTGTGGCGCCCCAAGTAGTGTACTCAAGGCCCCTCAGCGCCAGGAGGGGCGCTAGGCGCCGGCTGGGGGGGTGTCAGGTAAGTTTTCTATTTTTCTTTTAATTTTGTAATTTTGACCCATACCCGCTAACCCGACCCACGAACCCATTTTTACTAACCTTAACACCCATTAAGACTCCCCAACCCACTCGTTTTTACCACTCCACAACACAAAACAGAACAAAACAAAACCTCCCCCTCTGCCCGCGAACTTCTTCTTCTTCTTCCCTAAAAATTTCAGCTTTCTCACTCTCTCTTATCTCTCTAATCTTCAGGTATATTACACTTTACCTTCTCCTTCATCTTCTTGTTTATTTTCGTTAATGTATTATATTTTGTATGTATGTTCATGTTCCCTTCCCCAACAATCCCCCATATCTTCTTCTCTTCTCACACTTTCATGGTAGTCGGTTTGTGCGAAAATATTGTTTGGTTCTTGTTGTTATCGGAGTAGTAAAATAAAATTCCCTCTACTCCGTCAAAATCGGGAGGGTCACTATACTTCACCATTGTGGAAAGTGATGAACACCTTTCATGCACACAATCTGTTTGTTTAAATGCCTGAATGAGACTTTTTATGCACCGGTGAGGTCTGAGTAGCCGACGACACTTGAATAGGCGTTTGAACTAAGTGTGGGGTATCTCGGGGGGGACGTTACTAGTTGAGGGATAGGAATTTGATGCCGCAAATCTTCTTACGCTTTTAATCTTGTATATGTATGTTGTATAATTGTGTAAGATAGCTTAATGTATGTATATTCCAGCATTAGCATAGAAAGTGTCGAGTTTTTACCTTTCATTGTCGTTTTCGCTTATTCACGTCGCCATGATCACTATTTATTTTTTTTACACATGGGAAGTCTTGAGTACCCATAATTGGTATGGCAACACTTGCTTCTATGCTTAGAGTTTAAGTGTGAGGTCCTTTAATGACATTGTCCCTACGGTACATGTATTACACTTTGCTCATTTTTCTAGTTACTCGTGTTGCAGGACATTATGGCACGTGATGTTGCTAGAGGGAAAGGTCTTGGAAAAGCCTCCGCTACTTCACAGGTTCCGAAGAAACGAAAACAGAGAGAGGGCTCCGCGAGACAGTCCAAGGGAAAGCAAGTGGACGAGGGATCGCAGCAAGTCCCCTCCAGGCCTCGCCCTCGATTAGAGCTGGTTAATGATGCTGTAGCGGTATGGTATCGGAACTTTGTGCCAACTGGGTGCTATGTTTCCGAAATGGGCATAAACACAACTACTTTAGAAAGGCGGTTCCCGGACGTGCTCGCCAGAATACGCATCTCACGAATGGAAAAATTTCTGGACTGCCCAGGGCCAGCCAATTTGAGTCTGGTTCGTGAACTGTATGCCAATTGGAACCATCATCGCTCTATCTCTCATGTTCGCGGAATCGATGTGCCATTGGGTAGAGAAGCGCTATGTAACTATCTAGGTGTTGAAAATGGCGCTCCACAGAGACTGCAATGCCTCATTAAGAGTCCTCCTTATGAGCTGATACGACACACATTGTGTGGCATCGATTCCAATGCCAAGTGGAACAGGAAGTAGGGGAACATTCATCTCTCTATGGTCAGGGCAGATTTCAACAACACTGCCAAGGTATGGCATAATTTTGTGCAGGCTAGACTGATGCCTGCTAAACACAACAGTGACTGCACACGAGCCAGAGTGTGTCTGATCTTCTCACTCATGACTGGCCGACCTATCAATATCGCTGAGATTATGCTCAACGAAATGGCCCGCAACAGATTCGGGCGGCAGATTCGGGGGTTGTATTTTGGCAACCTTCTGACGCAGTACATGAGGTTCTTGGGAGTGCCTGAATATCCTGGGCACGACGAAGTTGTAGAGGCACCAGCAGGGCTGATGGATATCGTTGCCGTCATGGAAACGTCGGCCAAGCTCACCCCCGCGGCTCGATTGGAGCGTGAAGAAAATTTCAACAAATATATGTACAACGCTATCAATCTGCTCATGAGCCGAGCCGGCATCACTGATGAAGAGCGCATGCACATGCGCGATGATCTTTCCGGCGCGTCTAAAGAGATGTTAGGGATTGCACCTGGCAGCCCTGTACATTCATCAGAGGACGCCAACACAGTGCAGGCCTCGGACAACGAGGGGGATGATGACGATGGCGCTACCGAACCTATGGCGTTGGTGCCTTTTGAGCTGGATTCCGAGGAGACCGGCACGGACTGACAGGGAGTTTCTTCTCACCCTACTTTGCTTTTCGTATTTTCAATGCATCGGGGACTATGCATAATTTAAGTGTGGGGTGCGGGAACTACTACTTGTGCTGGTGTTGTATGTTGTGAAAACTTGTGTGTTTTGTGATTTGACATCATGTAGTTTGTTAGTTTTAATTTGTAGTTTTCAATTTATTTCTTTTAGTGTATAATGATTAGTATTTTTGTTCTCTTAATAGTTTATTTGTTAGAAAAAAAAATAGATATATATATATATATTTCAGATTTTTCCCGACGATGGATCTTTTTCTTGAGGGATAAAATTTGATTAAAAACAACAAAAAGATTTTATTTTATTTATAGCTTAGTTAGGTAATATTCCTTAGTTTTTTCTTAAGGCACCGGTTCTTTTCCAAGGATGTAGCTCAAACCAGGCAATTTAATTTCTTTTTAGGATTATTGTAGAAAGAACTAAGTTATATAGTAATACTTCTGAACATAGTTGATACTAGTACAATATGCTATGACACATGATCTAGTTTCCCGTTTAGTTGAATTGTAAGCCTAAGAAACCAAGCAAACCGCCCAATTTGTGACGCCCCTTCTCAGTTGTTGACTTGTATATCATGTAGGGTAATTACTGCTTAATTGTCTCAATTATGTATGCTTGCTTGACTTGAAATTTGAACAGAACCGTCGTGATTGATTCATGTGCATGGTGAGTGAGGTTTTGATTCTCTGTGCTATCTTGTATAGTCTAAAACTTGCCCCGTGTGTTAATTAAAGCGAAATTGTAAGTTGGGCTAATCTAAGAAATGATATAGGCATTTTCTTGTTTGATTATGGATGTGCCTGTCACATCGAATATAAAATTGTCCGTTGCTAGCCCCTTTGAGCCTATAGGCCTTTTTCTTTGGTACCTACATTACAAGCCATTCCCTTATTTTATTCTTGAATTAAACCTTATTTGAACCTTTACCTCCTAAGGCACTTAGTCGCTAAAAGAAGTAAGGGTAAAGTTTGGGGGATTGCCTTGATTATGAGTGGACCCGTGAAAGGACTTGTCGGTGCAATGAAGCTAAAATTAAGAATCACTAGCTGATGAATATTTGTATGGAGTGTGAAAAAAAAAGAGAAAAAGAGAAAAAAAAAAGAAAAAAATTAGAAAAATGTTAGTGAAAAATATATAGAAAAAAACACCTCCTATTGAGTTGTGCTAGTGGAATGATAGAAATACTGAATTGAAAAAGGAAGGCTGTGTATATGAGACAAGTGTAGTAATTGAAAAAGAAAAGTGCTCGAATTGTGATTGTAGTGTATTAAGTGCTTAGGAGGATTAGCCACTATTACTAAATATATCCTACCCGTCCCCTAGCCTACATTACAACCTTTGTGAGAGTGAGGGTATTTTGTTCAAAATTATGTGATAACATTCATCTATGTTCACTCTTCAGATTGTGGTAAGGGCACATGATTTCATGAGCGATTGGTAATGTTGTAAATTATCTTGTAAGGATTATGTATTGGGATTGCTTAATGGTTGCGAGTCAGCTCTTGAGGTTGGGTGGACACATTTGGGTTATTGGATGATATTGAAGTATTGTGCTTAAGTAGACTTTACGGGAAGTATATGGATTAATTATGTGTTCATGCTTACTTACTAGTGTTGATTATGGTCAAAAGTATAATGTGATTGAAAAGTTGAATGCTTCGTGATGATATTAAGTGGATGTAGTTGGGAAGTTGGTATATAATCCCATTGCTAGAGGGCGAGCAAGAGTCTAAGTGTGGGGTGTTGATGTTTGGTGTAAAAGATATATATTTCTATGTAAATCACCTCATATTTGGCTTTTGTTTTATGAAATTGGGATGTTAATTGCTACGATTCATGTTAAATTAATGTGTTTTCATGTGTAGGAATGAGTCGGGAGCGATTGAGTGCGAAATGAGCAAGAAACAAGCGAAAACGAGACAAAAGCGGACGAAGGAGCATTGGGCGCCACCTGTGGCGTTGGAGGCAGAGAGTTGAAAAAGGGTACTGGACCCAGCGCCCTGGGGGGCGCCTGGCGCCAGCCAGGGCGCTGACGTCGGGAAACTGTCCTATTCCATCTAGAAGTCTAATATTTTTGACCCTACCCCTTCCCAACACCTATATAAACACATCCAAACCCAAGAGGGTCATATAGAACGTGATTTGGGAGGCAAAAACACAACGGAACATCGCATGAAAGTATCGATCATCAGTTCTTCATCCTTTTCTAGTATTTTTATTGTTTATTCAATACTCTATATTTTGATTTCTTTTAGCATGAGTGGCTAATAACCCCTTGTTCCGGGGTTGTGATTAGCCATGAATATTGTTGTTCGAAGTTAACGATTTCTTAATTATAATTCATGATTATATGGTTGTTTCTTCAATTCTATGCTTAATTGCTTAATTGCTTGGCCATCAATTAGGTTCTATCAGCTATCTATGCTATGTTTGGGAAAACTATGTTTTGATTAGAGAAGAATTGAAGAAAGCATGTTCTTAACCTTGTAAGGGGGGCGGATTCGTGGTTAGGATAGGAATATACTTAATCACCATGCTTAATTGAATATCGTGTTTTATTGCGTTCTTGATAGATTAATTCCATAGGAATATAAGTGTTAATTTTATTAAGAATAGGCGAATAGTACTTCGGAAGAAGGCTATGAGAACATTTATCGATTAATTAACAACCATACGTGAATTATATGAACGAAAAGTTAATTAGAACACAATAGGATTGGTAAAATAATCACAACCCTGGACTATTTGTCCCCATTGATTAACAATACTTAATTTGTTCTTTGATAATACTAGTTATAAATTAGAGCTGTAGTTTAGAATAATCCATTTATCAAATTCGAATTTTGTTTGCTTAAATAACAATATTAGTCCGTTAGTAAGTAGTTAAATTAAGTCCCTGTGGGTACGATAACCTGGACTTACAATCCTATATTACTTGTCAATCGTGTATACTTGCGTGTGCGTTAGGGAGCAACATTGCCTCTTTAAAGGTTGCCTCTACATGAAGTCTCTTCAAAGGTTGCCTCTACACGAAGTCTATAACTAAAAAATGGGAGAAAATAAGCTAAAACTCGAACCCTTACCCCTTTGCCCAGCTGTAGATATCGGATGTGCGGCAGAAGTACCACAAAAGCGATAAAATCGTCTGCAGAAGCGAACAAGCGTCAGTGCAAAGCAAAGCGATAAGGTTCTACAGAAGCGGCTTTCGCATATGCGGCCCAATCATCGCAAATGACTACAACGAGTCCTAAAAATTGTCTTAGGGACATCCGATGCCCTAATCTTCAAATGATGTTAGCTAGATCTCAAATCAATCTTGGTGAACACGTTGGCATCTTGAAACTGATCAAACATATTAGCAATCCTAGGTAACAGATACTGTTTCTTGATGGTATCCTTGTAAAACTACCGATTATCAATGCACATTCTCAAAGATTTGACCTACTTCTTTACAAACAACATCGGTGTACCCAAGGAGAAACACTCTGTCTAATGAACCCCTTATCAAATCCTACAACTGCCTTTTCAGTTCCTTCAACTTAGCTGGAGCCATATGGTATGGTGAAACAGAAATAGGTTGGGTGCCCAGAACTAAATCAATGCAAAAATCAATATCCCTGTCAGGAGGCATGTCTGGTAAATCTACAAGAAACACCTTTCGGAAGTCTCTCACAACCGACACTGAATACATAGACGGAACCTCCATACTAGAATATCAAATGTGATCCAAATATGCTAAACATCCATTCTCAACCATATGTCGAGCCTTTAAGAATGAGATCACCCTACTCATAGAATGGCCAAGGGTCACTCTCCAGTCTAGTCTAGGCAATCCCAACATAGCTAAGGTCATAGTCTTGGCGTGATAATCTAAGATAACATGATACAGGGACAAACAATCCATAATGAGAATAACCTCAAAATCTAACATATCCAACAAAAAAAGATCAACTATAGTATCAAAATCATAAATAGTAACAACACAAGATCGATACACTCGATCTACCACTATAGAATAACCAACTGGTGTATACACAGAAATAGGAATATCAAGAGAATCACGAGGCATACTCAATTGCGATGAAAAATTTGAAGACACGCATGAATAAGTAGAACCTAGATTAAACAACATTGAAGCATCTCTATGACAGACGGAGATATTACCTATAATAACTGCATTAGACGACTCTACCTCAAGTCTACCCAAAAACGCGTAGCATCGGAGCTGAACCTATCCACCTGTCCTCTACCACTGGGACGACCTCTCAGTGACTGGACTCTACCTCTAACTAGCTGACCTCTACGTCTGGCTGGCTGAGCCCCACCTCCAGCTGGCTAGGTGGGTGGTATAGGAATTTTCACTGGAAGAATTGCCTCCCTTCGTTGCTGTTCTCCTCCAAGCAATCTCGGGCAATGGATCATATAATGCCCAATATCCCCACACACGAAGCAATCCTCTATCAGTCTGACGACCTGAATCACCACTATATCAGCATTGCACTGATGGGAGCTGGAGATGCACCAAATGATAGATGCTTGAGCGAGAACGATAGGTACCCTAGCTACTTGGGGTACCATGAGAAACATGGAGTGCAAATTAAATCGGCCTGATAGAATGGCCTCTACCAAAAGAACCCCTGCCTTCAGCTCAGGCACCACAGAAACTACCAAAATAACGAGGCCTCTTTTCAAATGTCGCCCCTCTCCATCGGCCATGAATTCGATCAATCCTCCTAGAAATCTCAACCACCTGAGTGAAAGAAGTCTCAGTCCCGACCTCCTTGAACGTTTGAAGTCTAATACCACAGGTAAGACCCAATATGAACCTTCGCACCTTCTGCCTCTTAGTGGGAATCATGATAGCTGCATGATGAGATAAATCAACAAACCTCGTCGCATACTGAGTCACTGACTGAGCAGGCTTGAAAGAACGACCTCTACCATGCTGAAACTGTCCCCGCAAAGGTGAGGACGAGGTGAGGACGCGAGCTATCAGACGAGGTGGACGACCACCAATGCCACCCACTGAGGCCACCAGAGGCCGTGGACGCGGTCGTGGTCGTGGCAGAGGCAGAGCAGCGACGACAACACCTGTTAATCCACCAGCTGCCCCAGCTCAGGATAAGGCTCCAACAGCACCAGTTCAGGCACCAGCTGTGCCCATCGTGATTCCGGGTCTTCAAGAGGCCTTGGCTCAGATCTTATCCCTTTGCACTGGCCTGGCTCAGGCATTTTCAGCCACCACAGCAGTAGCTACTTCACAGGCCGGTGAGGCAATCAGAGCCCCGCTGCTCGCACACCTGAGCAGGTAGTGTAGGGACTTCAGATGCCGGGGGCACCTCCAGCCCAGCCGGTTGCACCAGCCCAGGAGTTCATGGTACCACTTATGCCGGATAATGAGCAGCGTCGTCTCGAGAGATTTGGCAGACTCCAGCGTTCGTCATTTATTGGTGCTGAGGGCGAGGATGCCTAGGGTTTTCTTGATAAGTGTCAGCGGATGCTCCGTACAGCAAGGGATTCTTGAGTCTAGTGGTGTGGCATTTACCACTTTTCCATATTCTGGAGCTACCTTCACTTGGTGGGAGGCGTATGAGAGGCGTAGGTCGAGGGATATGACTGTGTCACAGTATGAGTCGAGGTTTTCTGAGTTGGCTCGTCATGCCGTCTGGATGGTTCCGCCAGATCGTGAGAGAATCAGTAGATTTGTTGATGGCCTTAACTATCATCTCCATATTCTTATGACCTGAGAGAGAGTGTTGAGTGCTACGTTTGAGGAGGTAGTTGATATCGCTCGCGAGATTGAGACGGTTCGTCGTCAGGGGCGAGAGGAGAGGGAGGCTAAGAGGTCTCGAGGATCGGGCAGTTATAGTGGTACTCCTTCGCGGGGACAGTTTCAGCATGGTAGAGGTCGTTGTTTCAGGCCTGCTCAGTCAGTGACTCAGTATGCGACGAGGTTTGTTGATTTGTCTCATCATGTAACTATCCTGATTCCCACTAAGAGGCAGAAGGTGCGAAGGTTCATATTGGGTCTTACCTGTGGTTCAGTTCTGTCTTCTGCTATCTACTTGGCTTGAGTCATGTTTATAAATCTAATTGAAATTTTACCTAATATATTTGGGTACTATATGATAGAGCCCTGTATTGCAAATCTTCATTATAACAACTAATCTATTTAGCTCATAATTGAATATGCTTTCCTAGTACAAATGCTCATTATTCAGGACCACTATGATGGCCATGTTAGTCTGAATCCATGCTTAGTACTCAGACATGTTAAATTTTGTAGTATTAGTTAGAATATAACATATACACCTTTGAATGTCACTCAATAGGAATTATGTACTCATCTCTATCTTAAAGGAAGCTGCTACTTGCATATTATGTTTGTGACTGTGTTCCAGGCCATTGAAACCTACTAAGTTCACTAAAGTTTACCTATGGACTTAGAAGAAGCCCCTTTAAATGTTCATCTTTCCTATTTGAATGTAGAACCATATGTTTAACTCTTAATCAACCTAGATGTGAATGAAGATCTCTTTGGAGATCACCTGCCCATGTATTTGCCTGCCCCTGTTTTCATAAAAATGTTGAAGTGGATTATTAAGTTTCTCACTTAGTAAGGAATGGAATGTTGGTCTGTATACCCTCATTAAGTATGTATGGTTAAGTACATGATTATAGATAATGACCTTTCATAAGCACGGGCCCTCCAATAGGATTATTAAGAGAAATGCACCTGATACCTCCTATATCCCTTTGAACTACATGACCTATCTATTATGAGTCCTTATATTCATGTGTTGTTGTTCTCTCATTGTTTGTTGGCACCTACAATTGATTATGTCCGAGTGATCTTAATTTTGATAAGAATACATGATCGTACTATATGCTTGTATGCAAATCATGAGATGTCTTATTATGCTTTGGTATTCTGGATATGTCATTAAAATATATCCCTCATTGTGTATAAATCATCATTGCGGTATTGAAGTTTACAGTGAACACCTCATTAGCACCTAAACCTGTAGAGAAGAGTAAGTGTGAGTAGTTGGGGGCATTTGGGAGTAGAATTTAGTTCTTGGTTGAGTTACTCTCCCTAACTCAAGAACTACTCGGGGTTTTTGAGAACCTTGGGAAGTTTGAAGTGCCAAAGATCCAAAGAGTACCTTGGCCATGAATGGAATTTCACCCCACCCCTAGCCTTTAATCTATTGATATTCATTAATCTCTTTAGGTTTAGTGTTGAATGGAAACAAAGGTTTTCACTGTAAATTATTTTACTATATGTGACTTTATACTAATTGTGCGTTCTTGATTACTCTCGATTTTTATAGTTTATCTTGGATCCATATCAGAGTTGCTTACATATAATTATGTATATTGGGCCACATATCTAATGACTTTCTCTTTCATTTTGTATATGTATTAAATTGGGCTTGCCGGGTTCTCTAAGAACGCGTAGAGAACTCAGACCTAAGTTCTTTGCCTGAACCCTTTAGGAGCCGAAAGTTGTTGTTGTTCGTCTTCACTATTTGCTGGGCTTATCTTTATTCAGGCCCAAACCCAGAGTCCACCTCTTTTCCTTACACCTTTAAGTCTATTAATTATTCTCTCTCTCTCTCTCTCTCACACACACACGCACACACACACACATATATATATATGATCTTTGATTGAATGTTTTTGCTTTATATCTCTAAATTATGTTGACAACCTAGGCAAGCTCTAAAGATATAGGATAAAAGAAACATTAAGACTTAGTAACAATAATTCTAATTTGCTAATCATTCCTGTTATTCAATTCTTAATCTTTACGAATGATTGTTTTATGACATTTTGGGAACTAAAACTGTTTTGCCAAAAATCGACAGCCTTCTCTTTCAAAAGCTAGAAAAACCGGAATCAGAAATTGGTATTCCAAAATTAAGCCTTTCTACGAAAAATAGAAATGAACGCTGCTACAAAGCCAAAGATTTCAAACGATTTCTTCAACTAAAATGTGAGAATTTGAGAATCAATCCTCAAGGTATACCTAAGACCTATTTCTTTACTTCACTAGCATTATCTAAGTAGCCATGCTATTTTTTAAAGATAAAGTATTTTAGATCTAGCCACATCTTACAAGATATAAAGATTATACATATGTTTCTAAAAACTCTTTCATTCATATAGATGGAAATTTTTTAAAAGGCTTCTACAAATGAAACCTATATCCCCTTTTAAAATTACATGTACTAATTTCAAGTGATAAACTTTAAACCAGATATACAATAAGGAATACTTTTAAGCACTAATTAAGCAGAATATAGCATCTAATTCTTTAAAACCTAGTCTAAGTCCTATGGAGCTACCTCAGATAGATTTTAAAGGGTGCCTAACACCTTCCCCTTAGAAGAACAAAAACCCTTACACAAAATCTCACTGGTTAGCAAACTAATAGATAAATGACAGTGATTCAGAGACTACGAGGTAGCTGTTGGCGTCCGCAGCCCCGTATCTCCCTTAACTTATTGTTTCCATGTTTTTCAAACAGTTGTGCCAGATATTGTATTTAGTAGACTTGTATCAGGATCCATAGTTGCTCATGACTTGTGACACCCCGGTTTGGGCTGTGTCGGGATGGTTTCTATTATGGTTAGCTATATTTCCGCGAATTATTGCTATTAAATCATATTTATATTGTTTTCATGTTAATTTACCGCTTAAAATGAGATTTTGGTTAAATTGGCTGGCCTTGTCTTCACGAGATGCGCCATCACGAACGGGTTCAGGGTTAGGGTCGTGACAAGTTTGTATCAGAGCCTAGGTTACATAGGTCTCACAAGTCATGAGCGGGTTTAGTAGTCTCATGGATTGGTACAGAGACGTCTGTATTTATCCTCGAGAGGCTGCAGAACCTTTTAGGAAAAACTTCATATTCTTGAAATTCTTGTCGTGCGAACTTGTTGATCGGAGCACTAAACTTCTATTATCCTATTGTCTCACAGATGGTGAGGACGCGAGCTATCAGACGAGGTGGACGACCACCAATGCCACTCACTGAGGCCACCAGAGGCCGTGGACGCGGTCGTGGTCGTGGTAGAGGCAGAGCAGCGACGGCAGCACCTGTTAATCCACCAGCTGCCCCAGCTCAGGATAAGGCTCCAACAGCACCAGTTCAGGCACCAGCTGTGCCCATCGTGATTCCGGGTCTTCAAGAGGCCTTGGCTCAGATCTTATCCCTTTGCACTGGCCTGGCTCAGGCATTTTCAGCCACCACAGCAGTAGCTACTTCACAGGCCGGGGAGGCAATTAGAGCCCCGCTGCTCGCACACCTGAGTAGGTAGTGTAGAGACTTCAGACGTCGGGGGCACCTCCAGCCCAGCCGGTTGCACCAGCCCAGGAGTTCATGGTACCACTTATGCCGGATGATGAGCAGTGTCGCCTCGAGAGATTTGGCAGACTCCAGCGTTCGTCATTTATTGGTGCTGAGGGCGAGGATGCCTAGGGTTTTCTTGATAAGTGTCAGCGGATGCTCCGTACAGCAAGGGATTCTTGAGTCTAGTGGTGTGGCATTTACCACCTTTCCATTTTCTGGAGCTACCTTCACTTGGTGGGAGGCGTATGAGAGGTGTAGGTCGAGGGATATGACTGTGTCACAGTATGAGTCGAGGTTTTCTGAGTTGGCTCGTCATGCCGTCTGGATGGTTCCGCCAGATCGTGAGAGTATCAGGAGATTTGTTGATGGCCTTAACTATCATCTCCATATTCTTATGACCTGAGAGAGAGTGTTGAGTGCTACGTTTGAAGAGGTAGTTGATATCGCTCGCGAGATTGAGACGGTTCGTCGTCAGGGGCGAGAGGAGAGGGAGGCTAAGAGGTCTCGAGGATCGGGCAGTTATAGTGGTACTCCTTCGCGGGGACAGTTTCAGCATGGTAGAGGTCGTTCTTTCAGGCCTGCTCAGTCAGCCCATGTAGATATTGCGGGGCATCTTCAGGTCATTGTTATCATGTGTCGCAACAGGGCCAGTCATCACTCAGTGCCCTTCCAGCTCAGAGTTCAGCTCGTGCTCCGTCAGCCCAAGGTTCTTCTATGCCGAGTGCATCTGCTAGATACTCCGGTGCGATGGGTTCCCTTCAGTCCTCTTCTCCAGAACCAAGGAGCTGTTATGAGTGTGGCGAGATGGGCCACATGTAGAGGCAGTGTCCTCATCGTGGTGCTAGTTCGTCTCAGCAGAGGGGTCAGCCCTCGACTTCTGCTCCAGTTACTTTACCACCCGCCCAGCCAGCTAGGGGTGGAGGTCAGGCAGCCCGGGTCACCCCAGAGGGGGAGGTCGATCAGGTGGTGACCAGGCTCGTTTCTATGTTATTCCAGGCAGGACAGATGCCATTGCTTCAGATGCTGTCATTACACGTATTGTTTCAATTTGCCACAAAGATGCCTCTATAGTATTTGATCTCGGTTCCACCTATTCTTATGTGTCCTCACATTTTGCTCATTATTTGGGTACGCCCTGAGATTTCCTTGCTTTACCTATTCATGTGTCTACCCCGGTGGGCGATACTGTTGTTGTAGACCATGTGTACCGGTCATGTGTAGTGACTATTCGGGGTCAGAAGACACGAGTGGACCTATTGCTATTAAGCATGGTGGATTTTGATGTCATTTTGGGCATGGATTAGTTATCCCTGTGTCGTGCTATTCTAGACTGTCATGCTAAGCCAGTCACTTTGGCTATGCCGGGTGTACCGCGGATCGAGTGGCGTGGTGTGACTGATTATGTTCCTAGTAGAGTGATATCGTTCTTGAAGGCCCAACGTATGGTTGGGAAGGGTTGCCTTTCATATCTAGGGTTTGTGAGGGATGTTGGAGCTGAGACTCCTAGCATTGATTTTGTTCCAGTTGTGAGGGATTTTCCCGATGTATTTCCTGCAGACCTGCCGGTCATGCCACCGGACAGGGATATTGATTTTGGTATTGACCTGGTGCCGGACACTCAGCCCATTTCTATTCCGCCGTATCGTATGGCACCATCAGAGTTGAAAGAATTGAAGGAGCAGCTTCAGGAACTCCTAGATAAGGGGTTCATTTGGCCTAGTGTGTCACCTTGGGGTGCGCCGGTTCTGTTTATGAAGAAGAAGGATGGCACCATGAGAATGTGCATCGATTATAGGCAATTGAAAAAGGTAACAATTAAGAACAAATATCCTTTGCCTCGCATTGATGATTTATTTGACCAGCTTCAGGGAGCGCGAGTGTTCTCCAAGATTGTTCTCCGTTCGGGTTATCACCAGTTGAAGATCAGGGATTCAGATATTCTTAAGACTGCTTTTAGGACTAGATATGGTCACTATAAGTTTTTTGTTATGTCTTTCGGGCTAACCAATGCCCCAGCAGCGTTCATGCATTTGATGAACAGTGTATTTCGGCCTTATCTAGATTCGTTAGTTATAGTATTCATTGATGATATTCTGGTGTACTCGCGTAGTCAGGAGGAGCACGCGGAGCATTTGCGAGTTGAATTGCAGAGATTGAGGGAGGAGAAGCTTTACGCAAAATTCTCTAAGTGTGAGTTTTGGCTCGGTTCAGTGGCTTTCTTGGGGCACGTAGTGTCCAGTGAGGGTATTCAGGTTGATCCAAAGAAGATAGAGGCGGTTCAGAGTTGGCCTAGACCATCCTCAGCCACAAAGATTCGTAGCTTTCTTTGGTTGGCAGGCTATTATCACCGGTTTGTTCAGGGATTCTCATCCATTGCATCGCCCTTGAGCAAATTGACTCAGAAGGGTGCTCCATTTGTATGGTCGGATGAGTGTGGGGAGAGCTTTCAGAAGCTCAAGATAGCCTTGACCACAACTCCAATATTGGTTTTTCCATCAGCTTCAGGTTCATATATCGTGTATTGTGATGCTTTGAGAGTTGGGATTGGTTGTGTTTTGATGCAGGA
Source organism: Nicotiana obtusifolia (assembly GCA_002018475.1). Classification (NCBI taxonomy): domain Eukaryota; kingdom Viridiplantae; phylum Streptophyta; class Magnoliopsida; order Solanales; family Solanaceae; genus Nicotiana; species Nicotiana obtusifolia. The sequence continues at coordinate 81,096 of MCJB01030473.1, forward strand.
GGGTAGAGTTATTGCTTATGCTTCTCGTCAGTTGAAGCCCCATGAGAAGAACTACCCCGTTCATGATTTGGAGCTGGCTGCCATAGTTCATGCATTGAAGATTTGGAGGCATTACTTGTATGGCGTATCTTGTGAGGTGTTTACTGATCATCATAGCCTTTAGCATTTGTTCAAGCAAAAGGATCTTAATTAGAGGCAGCGGAGATAGTTGGAGTTGCTCAAGGATTATGATATCACTATATTGTACCATCCGGGAAAGGCCAATGTGGTGGCCGATGGTTTGAGCTGAAAGGCAGTGAGTATGGGGAGTTTGGCATATATTCCAGTTGGGGAGAGACCCCTTGCAGTTGAGGTTCAGGCCTTGGCCAATCGGTTTGTTAGATTAGATATTTCGGAACCTAGTCGGGTGTTGGCTTATGTGGTTTCTCGGTCTTCCTTATATGATCGCATAAGAGGGCGCCAGTATGATGATCCGCATTTGCTTGTCCTTAGGGACAGAGTTCAGCATAATGATGCCAGAGATATGACCATCGGCGATGATGGAGTGTTAAAGATGCAGGGCCGGATTTATGTGCCCAATGTGGATGGGCTTCGGGAGTTGATTCTGGAGGAGGCCCATAGCTCGCGGTATTCCATTCATCTGGGTGCCGCGAAGATGTATCAGGACTTGAGATAGCACTATTGGTGGAGAAGAATGAAGAGAGATATTGTGGGATTTGTAGCTCGGTGTCTCAACTGTCAGCAGGTAAAATATGAGCGTCAGAGACCGGGTGGCTTGCTTCAGCAGATGGCTATTCCCGAGTGGAAGTGGGAGCGGATCACTATGGACTTTGTTGTTGGACTTCCACGGACTTTGAAGAAGTTCGATGCTATTTCGGTGATTGTGGATCGGCTGACCAAGTCCGCACACTTCATTCCTGTGTGTACTACCTATTTTTCAGAGCGGTTGGCAGGGATTTATAGCCGTGCAGAGAGAATTGGGTACTCAGGTGGAGTTGAGCACAACTTTTCATCCGCAGACGGACGGGTAGTCCGAGCGTACTATTCAGATATTGGAGGACATGTTGCGTGCATGTGTTATTGATTTCGGAGGTTCATGGGATGAGTTTCTACCGCTTGCAGAGTTTGGTTATAACAACAGCTACCAGTCGAGTATTCAGATGGCTCCGTATGAGGCTTTGTATGGGAGGTGGTGTAGATCTCCAGTTGGGTGGTTCGAGCCTGGCGAGGCTAGGCTATTGGGGACTGATTTGGTTCAAGATGCTCTAGAGAAGTTGAAAGTGATTCAGGAGAGGCTTCGTACAACACAGTCGAGGCAAAAGAGTTATGCTGATAGAAAGGTTCTAGATGTGTCCTACATGGTTGGTGAGAAGGTCTTGCTGAAGGTTTCGCCCATGAAGGGTGTTATGAGATTCGGGAAGAAAGGGAAATTGAGTCCTCGGTTCATTGGGCCATTTGAGGTGCTTCGGAGGATTAGGGAGGTGGCTTATGAGCTTGCTTTGCCACCCAGCTTATCGAGTGTTCACCCGGTATTTCATGTTTCTATGCTCCGGAAGTATATTGGGGATCCGTCTATGTTTTGGACATCAGCACGGTTTAGTTGGATGATGATTTGACCTATGATGTGGAGCCAGTGGCTATTTTTAGTCGTCAGGTTCGGAAGTTGAGGTCAAAGGATATAGCTTCAGTGAAAGTGCAGTGGAGAGGTTAGCCCGTGAAGGAGGTTACCTGGGAGACCGAGCGGGAGATGCGGAGCAGATTTTTCACCCATTTGAGGATTCAGGTATGTTTCTTGACTCGTTCGAGGACGAACGGTTGTTTAAGTTGGGGAGGATGTGACGACCCGGCCAGTCGTCTCATGAGTTACCGCTTCGTTTCCCCCATTTCTGCTTCATTATGCTTCGTTATTCATGTTTTGTGTGATCGAGTTGAGTAGTTTGCGTTCGGAGTGGATTTGGTAAGAAATGAGAAACCTAGTCTCTTTTAAGAATGTTTAAGTTGGAAAAATTAACCGGATGTTGACTTATGAGTTACAGGGCTCGGATGTGAGTTCCGATGGTTCAGTTAGCTTCGGGAGGTGATTTATGACTTAGGAGTGTGATTGGAATTGGTTTGGAGGTCCGACGTAGAATTAGGCTTGAATTGGTGGACTTAGTATTTTGGCGATTTCGGTTGTTAGGCGAGATTTTGATCCGAGGGTCGGAATGCAATTCCGAGAGTTGCTATAGCTTCTTATGGTGATTTCCACTTAGGCGTATGTCCGGATTTGAAATTGAAAATCCGTAGGACAATTCAACGCATTTTGGCGAATGTTGGAAAATGGAATATTTTTGGAAAGTTTGACCGAGGAGTTGACTTTTTGATATCGGGGTCGGAATCCAGTTTTGAAAATCTTCATAGGTCCGTTATGTCATTTATGACTTGTGTGCAAAATTTGAGGTCAATCAAACTTGATTTGATAGGTTTCGGCATCGAATGTAGAAGTTGGAATTTGGTAGTTTCGTTAGACTTGAATTGGGGTATCATTCGTGTTTTTAGCATTGTTGTATGTGATTTGAGGCCTCGACTAAGTCCGTAATATGTTTTTGGACTTTTTGGTATATCCGGATGTGGTCCCGAATGGCTCGGGTGAGTTTCAGAGTGCTTTCAGACAGTTCTAGGTCGCTTTTAACTGCTGGTGCATCACAGAAATATCTACTGCACAGAGCTTATTTTGGGAGCTTATATCTTGCAATCTCTAAGGAATTTGGAAATTATCAAAACATGAAAGTTGTAGCCTTTTGTGTCTAGTTTCAAGAAATATAAAGCATTCATTATTTGGACATATATGTAGAAAGTTACGATAGATTAACCCAAGCCTGGTACTGCTGTTGTTTTCTAGGCAGTATGCATGCCAGAAATTTCTGCTGCACAGGACCGACTTTGAAAACTTATATCTCGTAATCTGTAAGGAATTTGAAGATGGTCCAAAAATGAAAGTTGTATCCCTTTGAATCTAGATTCCAGAAATAGAAACCATTTATCATTTAGACATTTGTATCAAAAGTTACGATCGATTAACCAAAGCTCGGTACTGCTGTTGTTTTCCAGGCAGTATGGCAGAAATTTCTGCTGCACAGGACTGACTTTGGAAGCTTATATCTTGCAATATATAAGGAATTATGAGATGACCAGAAAATAAAAGTTGTAGCCCTTTGAATCTGGTTTCCAGAAAGATAAACCATTTATCATTTGGGCATTTGTATAGAAAGTTATGATCGATTTACCGAAGGCTGGTAATGCAATTTTCTTCGTGGAAATAGGAGCCAAGTCGCATTTCACACATGCGACTTGCGTAGATAGAATGTATAAGTCCACAGTCCGACATTTTTATTCATTTTATTGATTTTAGAACTTGGTTTTTGGCGATTTCATAGAGGATTTTCACAAGTTTGAGCTGGGTAAGTGTATGTATCCTTAATCATTTATATTTCGTGATTCCATATTTATTTACATCATGAATCTGTGAATTTAATTGAAGAAAATGGGGGTTTTTGTAAAATCTTTCAAAAAGGAAAATGAAGATTTGAAAGGCAATCCAATGTCGGAATTCGATAATTTTTGTATGGTTGAACTCGTTGTGAGATAAGGAACCCGTTGATGTGAAAATTTATGAGCTTCGAGAAGTGGGCCCGGGGCTCAGATTTTGCTAATTTCGAAATTCTTGGTATTTTTTTATTCTTTTCGCTTGGGCTTTGTCCCCTCATCATATTGTGACGTATTCGTTCTAATTTTGGATAGATTCGACGCGCGTGGAGGCCAATTCGAGGGGCAAAGGCATCACAGGCTAGGGATTTAGCCGATTTGAGGTGAGTAGTGATTGAAATGATGTTCTGAGGGTTTGAAACCCCGGATTGTACATCGTAGTGCTATATTGAGGTGAGATGCGCTCGATGATGAGCATGGGGCCGTTTATTACTAGGGATTGTGACTTGGTCCTTCCCGATTGATGATTTTTACCGCGTATTTGTCTGAAACTTATTTATTATCATCATGATTTGGGCAGATTGCCATTTTTGGGCTTCGTGCCAATTATTTGAATCCTTTGGGGGATTTTTATCACTCTTTCCTCACTATTTTGACTTATTACTTGAACTCAGTCATGCTGTTTTCCACTGTTTTACAACTCAGCCACTTTTACATAGTTTTGTGACTTAAATAATATTTTAATGATGTTTTTGGGCAGAGAACTACTATTTTACTATGCCCGAGAGGCTTGTGATGATTTTCTGACTGAGTGCGACCGAGGGCCAAATGTAAGGATATACTGACTGATATGAGGCCGAGGGCCTAAGATACTTTGTATACGCCACGAGGTGGCTTGACTGATATGAGGTCAAGGGCCTAGATTTGATGCCACGAGATGGCTTGATATTGCGTTTGGGCCGTAAGGGGCCCCTCCGGGAGTTTGTACACCCCCAATGAGTACGGGTACCCATTGTGATGTAAGATATAGCCCGAGGGGCTGATATTGTACTATGTGATAGCCCGAGGGGCTGATACTGTTCCATGTGATAGCCCGAGGGGCTGGTATCGTTATGAGATTTTAGCCCGAGGGGCTGGTACTGTTCTGCGATATTGCCCGAGGGGCGGATTTGTTGATACTGAGCCCGAGGGGCGATCTTCTATCCTTTATTTACTTCACATTATTTACCTGAAAAATTACATGTTTTACCTGTTGAAAGGAGATTTTTACTTGATTTCTCACTGATTTACTGTTTTCAAATGATGTTTTACTGCTTCATTATGGAATGCCTTGTGCTTTACGTGCTTTTTTTACTTTCAGTCATTATTTATTGTTATTACTCATTGGGTCAGAGTACTCACATACAAGCCTATTGGAAGATTCGAATCCCGGTTTCGAAGTCGTTTACTCAAACTGTTGACTCAAGTCAAACTTGGCCACCTTAGTCCACTATTAAGGAACTAAAATTTGATCTCAACCCGAACCCTTTCAATCCTAAACCAACAATCCCCGCAAGTCACAACAGTAAAAGTACATATGGGAAGTTTTAATTAGGGGAACGGAGATCTAGAAATCAAAATGACCAGTCGGAACATTACATTCTCCACCTTTTAAATGAACGTTCTTCCTGGAACGGATCTAGAATCATATCCAGAGTGCTGCATGAGTGCAGATATCTGCTCCTCATGTCCTCCTCGGCCTCCCAAGTCGCTTCCTCGACTGGTTGACCCCTCCACTAGACCTTTACTGCAGAAATCTTCTTGGACATCAACTGGCGAACATGCTTGTAGACGATGGCAACTGGCTCCTCCTCATAACCTAGACTCTCATCTAGCAGAACCGTGCTATAATAACAAGTGCGACTTGTCAGCATGGTACCTTCGGAGAATAGACACATGGAAGACCGTATGAACTCCCGATAGACTAGGAGGCAAAGCAAGCTCATAACCAACCTCCCCAACTTGCCTCAGCACCTTAAATGGGGCAATAAACCTTGGGCCCAGCTTTCCCTTCTTACCGAACCTCATGATGCCCTTCATTGGTAGAGACTTTCAAGAGAACCTTCTTACCCACAATAAATGATAAGTCACATGCCTTCTGATTTGCGTAGCTCTTCTGTCTGGACTATGCCGTGCAAAGCTGCTCCTGAATCAACTTTACCTTCTCCAAGGCATTCTTCACTAAATCAATGCCATATAACTTAGCCTCGCCGGGCTCAAACCATCCGATGGGTGAGCGACATTGCCGACCATATAACGACTCAAATGGAGCCATCTCGATGCTGGACTGATAACTGTTATTATAATTAAACTCGGCCAAGGGCAAGAATCTATCCCACTTCCCTCTGAAGTCAATGACACATGCTCTGAACATATCCTCTAGAATCTGAACTGTCCGCTCCGATTGCCTATGGTGTGTGGATGGAAGGCTATGCTGAGCTTAACTCGGGTACCCAACTCGCTCTGTACTGCTCTCGAGAAATGTGAAGTGAACTGAGGGCCTCTATCTGATATGATTGAAACAGGCACACTGTGCAACCGAACGAACTTCTGAATATAAATCTAGGCCAACCTCTCTGAAGAGTAAGTAGCCACCAGCGGAATAAAGTGTGCCGACTTGGTCAACATACCATATTGACCCAAACGGCATCAAACTTCCTCAATGTCCGCGGCTACCCAACTATGAAGTCCATAATGATGCTCTCCCACTTCCGCTCCGGTATAACCATCTGCTGGAGTAGGCCACCTGGCCACTGGTGCTCATACTTGAATTAACATACTCAGCTATGTTCTTCATTCGTCGCCACCAATAATGCTTCCTCATATCGCGATACATCTTCATAGAATCTGGATAACTAGAGTACCGAGAAATATGCGCCTCTTCTAGAATTTTCTCCCTTAAGCCATCAACATTTTAGGAACACATAGGTGACCCTGGAGTCGCAGAACTCCATTCCCACCAATAGTAACCTCCTTGGTACCACCCTGTAGTACCATCTCTCTGAGAAGCAACAAGTGCGGATCATCGTTCTAACGAGCGTTGATCCGCTCAAGTAATTAAGACCGAGCCACAACACATGAAAGAACTTGACTGGGCTTTGAAATATCTAACCTCACAAGTCTATTAGCTAAGGACTAAATGTCCAAAGCCAATGGCCTCTCCTCTGCCGAAATGACTGCCAAACTACCCATACTCTTGGCTTTTCTACTCAAGGCATCCGCAACCACTTGCGCTGCCTCAAATTAAGGTCCCTCTTCTTAAAAAAATGCTACAAGCTGCGATGATTGGTGTAAACCTCATAGGACAACCCATAGAGATAATGCCTCCATATTTAGAGAGCATGAACTATCGCGGCCAACTCCAAATCATGCACAGGGTAATTCTTCTCGTGGGGCTTCAACTGACATGAAGCATATGCAATAAATCGCCTCTCCTGCATTAATACACAACCCAGGCCAACGCGCAAAGTGTCGTAATACACAGTATACATCCCTGAACCGGAGGGCAACACTAACACTAGTGATGTAGTCAAAGCGGTCTTAAGTTTCTGAAAGCTTGCCTCGCAATCATCGGACCATCTGAATAGAGCACCCTTTTGGGTCAATCTAGTAAAGGGCACTGCAGTAGACGAGAAACCCTCCATGAACCGACGATAATAACCTGCTAACCATAAGAAACTCCTGATCTCGGTCACTGTGGTAGGACGAGCCCAACCCTGGACTGCCTCAACCTTCCTAGGATCCACCTTAATACCCTCACCTGATACAACATGGCCCAAGAAAGCCACAGAATCCAACTAGAACTCGCACTTGGAGAACTTAGCATAAAGCTTATGTTCCCGCAAGGTCTGAAGCACTGACTTCAAATCCTGCTCGTGCTCCTCCATACTACGCGATAGATAGATATGTCATCAATGAAGATGATGACAAATGAGTCAAGATACAGCTGGAACACCTGATTAAACAAATCCATAAACGCCGCTAGGGCGTTAGTCAAGCCGAAGGACATCTCTAAAAACTCAAAATGGCCATATCTAGTCCGAAAAGTCGTCTTCGGAATATTTGAAGCATGAATCTTCAGCTGATGATACCCAGATCTCAAGTCCATCTTAGAGAACACCCTGGCACCCTGCAACTGGTCAAACAAATCATTAATGCGCGGTAACGAGTACTTATTCTTGATGGTGAAATTGTTCAACTGGCGTTAATCAATGCATATCTGCATACTCCCATCCTTCTTCTTCACAAACAACACTGATGCGCCCCACAGTGACATAGTGGGTCTAATGAACCCCTTGTCAAGCAACTCCTGAAGCTGCTCCTTTAACACTTCCAGCTCTATTGGGAGCCATAAGATAAGGCAAAGTAGAAATAGGTTGGGTTCTTAGCACCAAATCAATGCCGAAATCGATATCCCTATCTGGCGGCATACCTGGTATATCAGCAGGAATATACATCGGAAAACTCTCATACCACCGGCACCGAATCTAACGTGGGAGTCTCTACAGTAGTATCCCGAACAAAGGCCAAGTAGGCCAAACAACCCTTCTTGATCATATGTCGAGCCTTCAAGAAGGCAATAACCTAGCTGGAAGTACCAATAGACGAACTCCTCCACTCTAATCTGGGCAACTCAAGCATTGCCAAGGTAACAATACTAGCATAGCAATCAAGAATAGCATGGTACGGGGACAACCATTCCATGCACAAGATAACATTGAAATCAACCACATCGAGCAACATAAGATTTGCTCCGGTCTCATATCTAAAGAATGTCACCATAGAAGACTGGTAGACCCGAACCACGACAACAAATCGCCCACTGGCATGGACACATATACAGGTACGCCCAAGGACTGGCGAGACACATCTGGATAAGGAGAAAATAGAGATGAAACATAAGAGTAAGTAAATCCTAGTTCAAATAATACCGAGGCATCCCTACCGCAGACAAAAATAGTACATGTGATCATTGTATCAGAGGTAAATTCCTCTAGACTGGCAGGGATGACATAGAATCTAGCCGGAGCACCACCTGACTGGCCTCCACCTCTAGGACAACTCCTACCCACCTACCCTCCGTCTCTGGCTGGGCGGGCGAGCGGTGTGGTAGCTGGTGCGGTAATCATAGGCTGATGGTCCTACTGCTCGGCGTTGCCTCGAAGTTTGGGGCAAAACCTCTTCACGCGGCCAAGATCCCCACACTTGAAACAACCCCTCGGAGTAGCGGACTGCTGACCTGAAGTCTGACCCTGGTGGCTTGAATACTCACCGAAGGAACCCTGAATAGCTGGTGGATGATAAGTACTCTCTAGTATGGCACTGAAGTAGGGTCGGGCTGGAGCACTCCGAGCAGGCGGTGGTGCTAATTGCATGAGCTTGGTAGGCTGACCCCTTATGAACTGACCTCTGCACCTAGGTAGGGCGCCACTAAATCCTCCAAACTGTTGGGGCCGCTTGTCCCTCAACGTAAATTCTCCACTATGGTTGCGAATACGCTCGATCCTCCGAGCTATATCCACAACTTGATGAAAGGAAGTCCCCATCTCTTCCTTACGAGCTATAGAAACCTGAATCTCAGGGTGTAGAACTGCAATGAACCTCTGCACCCTCTCTGCATCTGTGGGGAGTATAATAACCTCGCCTCAAAGTCTGTCACAGACATATAACCCTAACGCAGTAGCTCAAACTAACCCCGAATCTCCTCCCTCTCAGAAGGTGGTCTGTACTTATCCAAGAATAGATGCGTAAACTGGTCCCAAGTCAAGGGAGGTGAACCTGCTGGCGTGCTAAGAAGGTAAGCCTACCACCATCTGCGGGTCTTATCCTCAAGCTGAAAGGTTGTCAAGTCCACCCTATTGAACTCCAATATCCCCATGTTCTATAGCCTATCCTAGCACCTGTCAATAAAATTCGAGGGTTCCTCTGACCGTGCACCTCCAAAGTTAAGGGGCGGAAGTCTAGTCCATCTGTCTAGCCGCTTCTACTTATCAACGGTCGCTACTGGTACAGGCTCTGGCTCAACTGCTACAACTAGATGTGCCCCGCCCGCAGGTAGTGCACCTGGTGTCTGATAAACGGCAGCGGTGTGCCCTAGAGCCTGAGCGATAGGGGACTGTGCTCCCCCTCTCACTTGAGATTTGGCAGGGTCCGCTGGAAATATACCAATCTGCGTCATAGAGTTTATGAACCACCGTATACGGCCCATGGCCTCCTGGAATCCCGGTGTAGTCATGATATTGTTGGGGCTGGCACAGCTACAGGCGCCTCATCCTGCGCCTCAATAACAGTATCCTCCACTGGATCTACTAGTGTACCACATGAGCAACTCTAGGACGCCCACGTCCTCAGACAGGAGCTGGAGCCCTCCCCTGGCCTCTGCCTCGGCCTCTAGCAATGGGGAGAGCAGCTCCTTTACCACCTGGTACGCTCGCCCCGCATGTTCTCCCCATCTGTGAGAGATCAATAGAAAGATACTTAGCACAATATCAACTGCACGATAAGAGATGAAGAAAGAGAAGTGTCCTAACACCCTTAGTCTCTCAAATATAAGTATGGACGTCTCCGCATCGATCCGCAAGACTTTACTAGGCGTGCTCATAACTCGTGAGACCTATATGAACCTAAAGCTCTGATACCAAGCTGTCACGACCCAAAAACTCATAATAGGTCGTAATGTCTCCTGACGCCACCGTTAGGAAACCCCACAAGTGAAGCTACAATTGATTTACCCCTTTTTAACATTTAAAACAAATGTTTTCCTTCTAAAAGAACAAAATAAGTAAGATCTCATGCAACTGTACATGCTCTTTTCTTAACAAAATATCAGCACAATAAGTACATCCGCTGTAGTGATGGAAATGTTAAGTACAACAGTACATAAATGCTAAAAACCTCCAAAACTCGGTACCACAAGTACATGAGCAATCCAGAGAAGATACAAAACTAATACAACTACTGTCTGAAAGTGATAGACATAAATAATAAACAAGGTAGAGGAGACTCCGGTGCTGCAGATCGTAGTAAGGAAAGCAGCTCACCACTAAGTCTCCGTAGATGATCGGCTATACGCCCGCTTGACCACTGGTAGTACCTGTCTCATTCAGTGCAAAAGTGTAGCGTGAGTACATACAACAACGCGTACCAAGTAATTATCTAGTCTAACCTCGAAGAGGTAGTGACAAGGGGTCGATTTGATACTTACTAAAGGTCAAATAATAACAAAAATACATAAAGTAGACATGGTGAGTGTACAACAAGTAGCAATAAAGCAAACAAAAGTAACTACAGTAAATCCACACATGAGTCTATGTCGAAAAACTAAACATATCATAACCGACCATGAAGGCGCTAACTCAATTATTACCAAATAAATCTAGTTCTGATTATTAAGCACGAATGTGCCGAGGCGAATGATTTAATCCCATAGGAATAGTGGTACTCAGTACTGCCGAGGCGAACGACCCGATCCCATAAGAATAATGTTACTAACCTGCCGAGGCAAATGGCGCGATCCCATAAGAGTAGTGTTACCATACTGCCGAGGCAAATGGCTTGATCCCATAAGAGTAATTCATTTCACTGCCAAGGCTAACGACCCGATCCCATAAGAGTAGAGAAATTTACCTCGCTCGCGGGAACACATGCGAGACGAGAAGACATGGATCTATAGTTTACCAAATCTTTCCCAACTTTTCTAATGTGAGAGACTAAGTCGATATCCTTAATTAAAATCCTCAAACTAAGTCCTAATCAAGATAATTAACATGCAAGATAGGCATAAAATAGCACAATTAAAGGCATGATGTGAATCTAGGTCTACCCAGACATATCATCATGAATATAGCTATGCACGGACTCTCCTCACCTCGTGCGTACGAGCTCCCCACAACAAGTAGCACACAACAATTAATACACCTATGGATATAAGTTCCTTCTTACAAGGTTAGGCAAGAGACTTTCCTCGATTGCAAGTCCTCAATTCGGCTCTTTTACCTCACTAGAACTCTTCAAACGATGTCGAGGACTCCAAAATTAACCAAAAGTCACATAAACCAATAAATATATGCTCAAAAGTTCATCATTTAGCTATTAGAGTTGTTATAACCCATATTTGTACGTGTTATATTACACCGTAAGATAGTCTACCTTGGTTCGAGAAGAGAATTACCTTTGAGAAAATAAGAGTTTAGTTCTATTGTCCTAAACGATGCAAAGGTGTATAAGGGTGGTTAACAAGTATTAGAGGATAAACGAGTTAAGGATGTTGTAACTCGCATTTTTGGGAAAATTGAGAGGTGGTTAACATCACCAAGAGGTCATGTTTTAAGGTATTTGGATGATATGATATCCGTTTCATAAGTCTTGAAGTCAAACGAGTTATGAAACAAAAGTCGATAAAAGTTGTCGCAACTTAGGTTCACAATTTTACATAAACGATAGGTAAAATGTTTCTGCAATTTTCTCCCAATTTACAAGGAATTACGGGCTGATCTACCTACCAAATTAAAGGTCTATGAGTCTAGTTCCAATGCTTCAAACCATTTGTCAATACGATCTCGGAGTATTGAGATAATTGCATTTCCGTAGAACTGCGCAGGCTGGTAGGTGACAAGTAGGTGCATCACCTACTTGCCAAAATTAAGGGCTAAAAGTTAAAAGCCCCAAGTCGGTTAAAGAGAGGGCTTTTAAAAGCTTCTAAAGCCTGATAATTCACTATCATTTCACAGCTTCAAAACCTAAAAGAACCCCTGCAACCCCTCCCCAAAATAATACCACACAAACCCTAATTGATTTTCCCCTCTTTCAAGTTCTAGTTGAAGGTAAACCCTAGAGTTTGAGGAACCAAAGCAAGGGCTGAGTTATCTAACAAGAAAGGTGAGTTTACTGCTCTATTTAGTACATGTTTTCTACTGTTAAGTCTTGATAAGTCGTTCTATGTGTGTAAGAACTCACGGGACGGTGATCGGAAGCGGTGAGTTCGAGTTATTCACTTGTAGCGGACTGATTTGTGAACTATTTTGTGTTGCTGTAAAGCTGCGTGCTTCACTGCTCATTTGTGGAGTTTTGGAGGAGGAAGGGTGTGGAGAAACACCATATATGTTTAGGGATGTGGCCTGATAGTTGTTCATACCATTTCCGGATCGTTTGACACGACTATAGTGGCCATTGTACGTATGAAGTGATTGGTTTGTGTGTGGACTGTTTTGGGAGGTTCAATATGATTCTTATTGATGTTGTTTGGCTGTTTGGTGGCTGTTTTGACTTGTGTGAAGTCATATATATAGGGGAGGTGCTGTCCGTTTTATTGCAAAATAGGTTACAGTCGATACATAATAGTTGCGACGCCTGAACGATAACGCTAGTGTCCTTTCTCTTATTGTAGACTAAGAAGTCGTGGAAGTTTCATAGCTTGAGATTGGAAAGTATTGCAAGGTATGTGAGATTATCCTTTTCCTTCTTTTGCACGACTCTGACTGTACACAATGCAATGAACGAACCCCAAAGATACTCTACTCTTAGAAGGTAGCAGTACGTATATTGTTTCCCCTCTTATGGGAGGATTGATATGTTATTATTTCACCATGGTAGTATGACTCTTATGAGTCCAGCATGCATTATCTATTTTACTCTACCGAGCCGCGCTATAGTCGGCCGGGTACGGCACCTATTGTGCAACTATACATATGTATATGTTTTACTCTACTTAGTCGCGCTATAGTCGACAACTATGTTACTCTACCGAGCCGCGGCATAGTCGGCCGGGTATGGCACCTATTGTGCAACCACTGATCAGTTGGGTATGATGATGAGGAGGCCCACAGAGGCATATGTATGAGA